>MU770246.1:3307-32956 GCA_026770625.1 Nicotiana glauca | reverse complement strand
GGTTGCTGGGTAGGGGTGGGCATTTTTTTTGGGGGGGGGGAGGGTTTATTTAGGTGGTTAGGGTTTGGACAAGATGGGGGGTAAGAAGAAGGATTGGGGGGGTTGGGTTATGGTTTGAAAGGGTGTTTTATGGTGAAAAGAAGAAGAAAGAAAAAAGAAAAATGGAGATGAAGAAGAAAAATAATGGAGAATTTGAGAGAGTCGGGAGAGAAGATAGACAGACGAGATAGATAGAATAGAAGGGAAAAGAGGGGGGGTCGGTGGAAATAATGTGATTGGGGTTATGGGTAGGGTAGGGTAATTGGGAGGGGGGGAATTAAAATATAATCTGCTGCACATACCTGGGCCCGATTTTAGTCCACCGCGGTACTATCGCGGTTACGCTGTGACCGCGGTGGGAAATCTTCAGAGAGTGTATTCCACTGCGGTCCTGCCGCGACCGCGGTGGAAATCTCCAGAGAGGGTACTCCACCGCGTTCCTACCGCGGTTATGCCGCGACCGCAGTGGACCCGTTACTGTATGCCTATTGCTTGATTTTTTTCATTGTTATGCCCCTTAAGCACTATTTTTACCTCTTTTAAGGCCTACCTTACCCATAGTATGTCCAGGCTCGTGATGCAACGACCTCCGCACTAACCTGCATATATACAATATGTCAGAAATTCTACTATCGTGGATTGCCTCCCATAAAGCGCCTGATTTAACGTCGCGGCACGACGTAATATGAGCGCAAGATTCGCTCAACCTCTCTATCTCTCTTTTTTTATATATAATATTAATAATTACATTTACAACACAATCGTGGGTTGCCTTCCACACAGTGCCTGATTTAACATCGCGGTACGACTCAAGTGAGCGCATTTAAGGCTCGCTCGACCTCTGAGGTTCAGTCAGGTAGATCTCAGACCCTTCCCTTGGTTCGTTCATGCCCACATATAGTTTTAATCTCTGCCAATTGACTCTAAATGTACGAGAATCTTTCTCAGCGGCGATCTCTAAAGCACCTGAAGGGAATACTTCAACCACTCGAAACGGCCCAGACCATCTTGACTTAAGCTTACCAGGGAACAACCGCAATCTTGAGTTATAGAGAAATACCATGTCCCCGGGTTTGAAATGTCGCTCAACGATGTTATGGTCGTGTAATCTCTTCATTCTTTCCTTGTACAATCTTGTACTCTCAAAAGCAAGATGTCTGAACTCGTCAAGCTCATGCAACTCAGTGATTCTAGTTGTACCTGCAGCTTCAATGTCTAAGTTCAATTGCTTCAATGCCCACCACGCTTTATGTTCAAGTTCAACTGGCAGGTGACAGGACTTTCCAAACACCAACTTATACGGTGACATACCAATTGGTAAAAATAGTATAGTGGTAAGTATTCCTGCCTATCACGCGCGTGACCCGGGTTTGATCCCCGGTAATGACACCAAAATTTGATCACGCCCAACTATGCCTTCTAAAAAGGACAATGCGGTCGTTGCAAATATAATCCGGTATGCGGTCGTTGCAAATATAATCCGATTTACAAGTCCGGAGTCGAATCCCATAGAGAATTAACCTATCAATTACATTTATCGGAATCACTAAATCCTTTATAATCAATTTCCCAAACTTTGTAAACAATATTGGATGGTATTTCTACTAACTAAGGTTGAAAGTAAATAACTAACAGCTGTAAACTAAATATTCTTGGGTTGAAAACAATAATGAGAAGGTTCTAAGGTAATGATTTTCCCTATTGATGGAATCCCTTCCGATTACGTTGCATATAGATTCACCAAAATATCTCTATCAATCATGAGAACTCTTATTACCGTAAATCACTCCCGATTAATCGCGATAATTTACTAGACGCGCTCTCCCGAATTACGCTAGCTTGCTTTATTTATTACAGCTCACTTTAGATTACACCCAAGTCTTCGTTATCCCTAATCTCGCCTTTAAACCCGCAATTATAGATCTCTCTTATACTTTGGGAGTGGTGTTGTTCAATAATTACCTAAATATGCACTCTCTCCCAAGTTATGCACACTAAATAGACACAACTAATTGAGGATCCTGTCAATTAACTATAATAAATACGTAATTGAACAAATAGAGATTAACCGGCAAACTATATGAACATAATCATGAAGTTCATCCTTCAATAGGTTCCATCAAAACCTTAGATTAAAGTATTTAGCTACTCATAACAACTTGAAGATAAAATACGAAAATATTTTTCATGAAAAATTGCAAGAAAAAGAAGAAATAAAGAACTATGATATTTTGGGTGATCTCTCGCACTTGTGTTTCTTGCCCAATGTACTCTCTAAACAAATCTGACCTAATGTGGCCGGAATCCTACTTTTTATAAGGGTTTTACACCAAATTTTCCCGACTTGACAATTTTGCCCCTGGCTATTTCGTGTTATGCCGCGGTCCCACCGCGGTTATGCCGGGACCGCGGCCAAATGGGCTCTCTAAATATTCATCTCTACTCTGCCGCGGTCCTACCGCGGTTACGGTCTGATCGCGGCAGACCAATTTCTGCACTTCTTTGACTTTTCACTTGGTGCATTTCTTGGGCGTTGTTTGATTAGCCTCCTTTTCTCCGTAATTGATCCCAAACTTGATCCATTGACTTCTTTCATTAGATATAGCCTGAAAATTATGAAAATTACTAATTAGAGCATTTGGTTATCACTTTTTAAACAAAGCTATACAAAAATGTAGTTCTTTAGGGTCTAATTATAGTCTAATTCACCTATTATCAGATTTGTAAGCCTAAATCATGTGAATAAGGGTAGAAAATTAATGATTTGGGTAGAGTTAGGAATTTTTGATTAATTGTGATTTAGACCTCATTTTGGGGTCAAATTCTGGAAATAATTATATATCTGGGCTCTTGAGTGAATGGGTGATTTAATTTTGGTCCGTGCCTCATGTTTTGACCAAGCGGGCCCAGGGTCAATTTTTTAGTTTTTGGGAAGAATGATTAGAAAGCTATAATTAAGCATTGGAATTGGATTGTTTAGCAATTATTGATGATATTAAATCGAGTATGCATAGATACGATTGTGTTGGAGCCAAATTCGAAAGGAAAGGCGGTTTTTGAGGATTGAGTTGGCCGTGGAAGTTTGAAGTAAGTGTCCGGTCTAACCTTAGCTTGAGGGATTAGGAGTTGTGTTCGATTTGCTAATTGCTCCTAGTTGAGTATGACGTATAGGCTTGGTGACGAGTATCTATACGTTGGTGTTGATTATGATCGTGAGTCTTAAATTGATATTTGTTGTGTTCTTAAATGATCATGTGGGTGCTTTAATTGATGATTCTCGAAATTGAGCAAGGATTTAGTTTATTTTCGTGGAATTTATCTATGACTAAGTATTGGCATTAATTGAGCTGAGTAGGAGTGGAGTTAAGATTGGTTATAGCTGATTCTCCCTTGCCGAGATATTTATTTTGTTATTGATGTTCCCTTGCCGGGAAGTTGTTGTATTATTTTGTTCCCTTACCTGAATTTTCCTTGTGACTTTGTATTGGCTTGAAATGGGAGCGGGTGATACACCTACCACAAGTTATAATGAAATAGGACCGGGTGGTATGCCTACCACGAGATTTGATGAAATGGGAGCGGGTGGTATGCCTACCACGAGATATAATGAAATGGGATCTGGTGGTACGCCTACCACGAGAATTACTGAAATAGGAGCGGGTGGTACGCCTACCACAAGATATGCAAAATGGGATAGGGTTGCACACTTGCAACAAGATGTGTACTAAAAGTGAAATTTGTCTTTGTTTTTCCTCATCAGTGATAGAAGTTAAATTATTGATTTCCTTATTATTCTCTTGAGATTCTATCTTACCTCCTATGCCCCAAGCATGTTTTCCCTTCCCAGATTTAATTGTTTATTTCTGTCTATCTTTCTACTGTATCTATATATATAACTGCACAGGTTAGGCTAGGCACTTACCAACTGCACAGGTCTGGTCCTAGCCTCGTCACTACCTCGCCAGGGTTAGGCTAGGCACTTACCAACACATGGGGTTTGTTGTATTAATGCTACACTCTGCACTTATGTGCAGATACTAGAGTAGCGTTTGGTTAACAGCTGTAGATCGGGAGCCAGCCTTCAGTCCACTGAGAGTCCGAGGTAGCCCTGCTGGCGTCCGCAGGCCCGTCGTCTCTTCTATCAGTTTTTATGCTCTGTTATCATTGGTACTCGAGATAGACTATGTTCTTTTCTTTCAAACACTTATTTATAGTAATTATAGACAGTCCGTGAGTGTTGTGACACCAGTTCTTGGATAGAGGCATATGTTGATTTTCGTATCGTTTGGCTATTTTGTCTAAGTTTTCTGCTTTAATCTTATTTTTCGCTGTTAATTGAACGTTTATCACATGTTAACATGATTTATAAAAAGGATTAAAATAAAAAAGTTAAGAATTTTTAATTTCGTGTCTTGTCTAGCTTCTACGAGTAGATGTCATCACGACTCCCGAGGGTGAAAAATTCGGGTCATGACAATACATGACATGTGTCTTGCATATGGACTTCAATCCTTTAACCATGATAAATTATATGCATTCTCATCTAATTAAATTAATTAACTATGGTGAATTAATATAGTTTGGTGTAAACACCCGATGTGGGTAAGTATTTACCCCAAATCATCTCATTTTCATAATGAAATTGGATATCTATCCTTAATATTTTATGAGTAATGTTTAGAGAAAATGCCCAAATAGTCCCTTGTATGAATGAAAACTTACTTTGGTCCCTAATATGTATAATAGCTTGGTTGAACATGCTTTTAAAAATTAATTTATTTACGAAGTTCTTTGTTCAAAAATGTATTTTCTTGGTGTGAAGCAATTTATATTTGGTGTAACTGGTAAAATTATTATCATGTGACCAGGAGGTCACGGGTTCGACCCGTGGAAATAGCCTCTTGCAAAATTGCAGGGTAAGGCTGCGTACGAGATACCCTTATAGTCTGACCTTTCCCGGACCTCGTGCATAGCGGAAGCTTAGTGTACCGGAGCTGCCCTTTTTAATTTGAAAATCACTTTTCAGCAATAATTAATTTTTGGTCTAGTTATTAAGTAGAGCTGTCAATATGGGCAGGCCGGGCTAGCCCAGCCTAGCCCACGCGGGCTTAAGCAATTGACGGACTGGGCAAGGCTGGGCTAGCCCATCATTTTGATGGGTCTTATGATGGTCAGCCCACCCCAGCCCTACGTGGGTTGCGGTCCCCACGGGCCGGCCCGTCATTTTTTAAAATATAATTTTATATTTTTTTTTAAGTTCTAAAAAAAAGATAATTATCATGAAGCTTATGGGATATACAACATATGATCTTCATCAAACACATTGGAATCTGCTTGTTAGAAGGTTGTTTTAATATCTTCACTTTCATCTACAATTACAATTTATTTGCAATATTAATTAGTTAAATATTAAGAATAATTAAAATTTTAAAACTAATTAACGTTTCAAGACTATGATATTTTAATATGATGAGCTTAAAACTTTAAGCTTGGGATACTCTTATTATTAGTATTTTTTGTCATATAAATTTTTATTTTATAAATTTTAATTACATATTTTTATTAGGCCCACGTGCCGGCCCGGCTCAGCCTCAGTCAAGCCTCACGGGCTTACTCGGGCCGGGCTTAAAAGCCTCATTTTTAAATGGACTCCAAAAATTCTAGCCCAATCCCGCTAAATCACGAACTGAGCTGGGCCAACCCAACGGACCAAGCCCGTATTGTTGTCTCTACTATTAAGTGTATTTTTTCTCAAAAGTTCTTTTGAAAAAATACTTTAGGAAAAATTTATGTTTTCTGTTTCTCGAAACAACTTCGGCTCCTATTNAAAAAAAAAAAAAAAAAAAAAGAAAAAAGAATACCACACCATTGGCATCAAAAGAACATAGCCAAACAGGCTATAAGGCTATATGGCTGCTCATAAGGACCGGTTTCTTTATCTTCTCTTACTCAATTTACCTTGTAAGTTTTAGATTCTACCTTTTCTAACTATTTCTACACTATTGTAATGATTAAACTAAGTTGTATGGGTCAGAATCCGATCTCACAATAATTAACAGAGTTAATCTCGTCTTGAGCTAATCCACAATTAATGAGTGGTATGGCCACTTATTCATAACAGGATTCGACCCTTGTCTGATTTAATCTACAAGGGCACGGCCCATTCATTCCCCCATGGGGATGGAACCTCAGTGTGGCCACGGCCATTTATTGCCGGCTCACGAAGCTCACATCTATAAATAATAAGAGTGGAAGCCCTAAAAAAATGGGTTTCTTCGCCACTATTTTCGAGAGAGAAAAAACACACAACAATACCCATATTATGGGAAAAGGAACACCATTGTAAGGCTCTGAACCTCTCCATGGAGAGGCAGACCAACTCCACACTATCAATAAAGGCTTTTAATGTTCCTCCTCTTAATTTTGAGCACTTATTTTCATGTTCTTTGCTTGGTCCAATGGATTATTACGATTTGCTATGATTTTTCCGTAATTTATTTGTATTGTTTTGCACTCATAAAGCACACGATAACTTTTGAGAAAATAATTTGGCGCCGTCTGTGGGGATTTCATAGCAAAATTGCGTAGTTCTTCCATGGACCAAAAGGAAAGAAACGCCTGAAAAGGAAGAACAACCCAGCTCAAACAAGCCAAAGTAGCATATCAGACCGATGGAACTCGAAGATCTAGAATCGAGATCCAATTCCTCTGTCTCTCATCTATCGGATAGTGCGAACAAGAAGAAACCCCCCCACCCCTTAAGTGGAGAATCCCCGTGAGGCATCTCCCGCATCCCTGATACGGGATCCAGCCGAAAATCGGCACTAAGATATCTCAAACCAAGAGCCACTTCAAGACAGCCTACTTGCCCCGATTGGGAAGACAACGCATAAATTGCTCAAGGCCTCAAGTCAAAACCGAGCTTCAGCACTCAATACCTACAACTTGAAGACTCATGCTATGTGCCTTCGCCAAAAAGTTCAACTACGGTTGAATCAAGACTCAGGCTATGTGCTTTCGCCAAAAAGTTCAACTATGGTCGAACCAAGACTCAGGCTATGTGCCTTCGCCAAAAAGTTCAACTACGGTTGAACCAAGACTCGGGCTATGCGCCTTCGCCAAAAAGTTCAACTATGGTTGAACCAAGACTCAGGCTATGCGCCTGTGCCAAAAAGTTCAACTACGTTTGAACCAGGACTCAGGCTATGCGCCTTCGCCAAAAAGTTCAACTACGGTTGAACCAAGACTCAGGCTATGTGCCTTCGCCAAAAAGTTCAACTACAGTTGAACCAGGGCACAGGCTATTTGCCTTCGCCAAAAAGTTCAACTATGGTTGAACAAAGACTCAGGCTATGTGCCTTAGCCAAAAAGTTCAACTACGGTTGAACCAAGACTCAGGCTATGCGCTTTCGCCAAAAAGTTCCACTATGGTTGAACCAGGACTCAGGCTATGCGCCTTCGCCAAAAAGTTCGACTACGGTTGAACCATGACTCAGGCTATGTTCCTTCGCCAAAAAGTTGAACTACGGTTGAACCAAGACTCAGGCTATGCACCTTCGCCATCAAGTTCGACTATGTTCAACAGTTGAACTGGGACTCAGGCTATTCGCCTTCGCCAATTAGTTCAGCTACAGTTGAACCAAGACACGCTATGCGCCATCGCCAAAAAGTTCAACTACGGCTGAACCGGGACTCAGGCTATTCGCCTTCACCAATTAGTTCAACTACGGTTGAACCAAGATTCAGGCTATGTGCCTTCGCTATCAAATTTAATAAAGTTCAACAACAGTTGAACTGGGACTTCAGCTACGTGCCTTCGCCAAAAAGTTCAACTACGGTTGAAGAAAGACTAAGGCTATGCGCCTTCGCCAAAATGTTCAACTATGGTTGAACTAGGACTCAGGCTATGCGCCTTCGCCAAAAAGTTCGACTATGGTTGAACCAGGACTCAGGCTATGTGCCTTCGCCAAAAAGTTCAACTACGGTTGAACCAAGACACGGGCTATGCGCCTTCGCCATCAAGTTCGACTATGTTCAACAGTTGAACTGGGACTCAGGCTATGCACCTTCACCAAAAAGTTCGACCATGGTTGAACCAAGACAGGCTATGCGCCGTCACCAAAAAGTTCAACTACGGTTGAACCGGGACTCAGGCTATTCGCCTTCACCAATTAGTTCAACTACGGTTGAACCAAGATTCAGGCTATGTGCCTTCGCCATCAAATTTAACAAAGTTCAACAACAGTTGAACTGGGACTCCGGCTACGTGCCTTTGCCAAAAAGTTCAACTACGGTTGAACCAAGACTCAGGCTATGTGCCTTCGCCGTCAAATTTAACAAAGTTCAACAATAGTCGAACTGGAACTCCGGCTACGTGCCTTCACCAATAAGTTCAACCACGATTGAACCAAGACTCAAGCTATGCGCCTTCGCCATTATATCCAACGAGCTCGACCTCGCTCGAACTACAAGGATGGATGCCTTCGTCCTCAAATTTAGCAAGTTCAACCACAGTTGAACCGAGACTTAGGCCAAACGCCTTCGTCAGTGAAAGCAAAGCCTGACCTCCAACGAATCGAAGTGCAGGATAGGCACCCTCGCCATTCAAGTAAGTACTCCAAACTCGAATTAAGATTCGGGCCACGTAAAGTTCGGCCCTGGTCAAACTACGAGGCTGCATTTTTTACCATCACGGCCGGTAGTTCGACCTCATCCGAACTAGGACTAAGGCTAAGTGCTGCTATCGCCAAATAACGGCTAAGACTCGCCCGCATCGAGTCGAAGAAGCAAGGCCGCTAATAACAAGAAATTAACATGCCTACAANGGGGGGGGGGGGGGGGGAAGGAAAGACACAAAACAAGAACAAGGCAGGAAATGGAAAAGAAAATTTATATGTTTACAAAGTCAATGACGGGTCATCCCCGCTTACACCCGGCCAAGGCCGGTCAAAAAAAAAAAGAAGAAAAACAAGAAACACCTAAAACGCCAAGCGGCGAGCGAAACAAAAAATACAATAAATCTTTCTACTCAGCGCCATCCGCGCCATCATCTGCACCATCGCCAACCTCTGGCGTCGCTACATCAAAGCCAAAGTCGGTACGGGCCTCACAAGCCTTTTGACGCGCTTCCTCGAAAGTAGCCTCGATCACGACACCGGCCTCCCACAAATTCTTATATACATTCCGTTGGGCCTCGGCAAAAACCCAAAGTTCGCGAGCCTGGTTGGAGGGGGCGGCCTGGTCCCGTAGGCGCCGATTCTCCCCCTCCAAGGCCTTGATCCGATCCACTATGGCTTGGGCGTCCCGCTCAAAGACCCCAATGCGGTCCTCTAGCCCTCCTCTCTAAAGGCCTCGACAACTCTTTCTGACCCCCGCTCCCTCTCACGAATACGAAGTGCCTCCTCCAACCCTGCGGCCTTCGTCGAAGCGGTCCTCGCCTGCTGCCTCAAAGCTGCGACTTCAGCATCCAATGCGGCCACCTTCCCGTTCCATGCCGCAGCGACCTCCGCTGCCTTGGCCTGATCTTGGCGCTCCCTCTCAGTTGTGTCCCACCTTCCCACCTCAAGCTCCTCGTCCTTCTGACGAAGCTGCTCCTCGAGGGCGCGTGTTTTACCAAGTGCATGTTGCACCTGATGCTCCCGCCTCGCCAGCTCCTCGACCAAGGCCCGACTATGGGGGTCGTTCCTCAAGCACTCGCGCATCTCCCGGCACCGGTCTAGGCAGTGACGGTACTTCTCCAGTGCTCGCAAAAAGACCCCCGAGCGGATGGGGCTCGGCGGATGCTCTCCACCTCCAGCAGATAAGACTGCAAAGCAAAAACAGCGATTACGGTAAAGAATAAACCAAGGCAAGGAAAAAATGAACTAAGGTCGTAGTGACGTACCCTCAGTCCCATCACGTCCACTTCATTCATCAGTCCGATTTCTGTGACGTCCCTCAACGACGCATTCTCGATCTCTGAGCATAGCACCTCAAATAGCGGCACCAAGCTATTCCCTTGGAGTAATAAGTTCGACTCCGCGGGAACCTCAATGAAGAGAGATCTCCCCTCGGCACGCACCGTTGAGTTGGTGAGACCTTCTTGAATCATACGAATGTCATCAGGATCCAAGTCGGACTCGGAATCGTATCCGTCTCCTCCAACATTACCTCCTCCTCCTACCGCTCGCGAGGTCGAGGCACCCACCATAGCCGCCGAAGAAGCGCTTGGTTCACCAATAATAACAGCCGCTGAGGGACTACCTCCCATCTCAGCGACTGGAACCACCAATTGAGTCGCCGAAGCAACGGTATCATCATGGCCTAAGCCAACCGGGGCAACCCCCTCTGTTTGTCTGCCATCAAGGTCAGACGTTGTAGCCGCACTCCTCTCCATATTTGCTGGGGGGGAGTCCAAGTTAATCACCACAGGAGGAGCCGGCGTGAACGCAACCCTCCACCTTACCAACGACCTCTACTCCTCTTCCTCCTCCAACTCATTTAAGGGCGACTCCTCCCTAGGGCGCACAGTTCCCGACGTCTCCTCGACCCGAAATGCAGCCCGTACTGGAGAATGAGCTGCCGAAGATTCAACCAATGCTGCCCTCGATACTGAGTGCGATACCATTGCTACAATAAGCCGAGCAGTCACGCCAGGCCTACGAAAGGCCAGCTGAGGAGCCTAGATGCAGCGTGCCCTTCCTGATCATAAAAAAACAAAGTTAGTAAATAGAGACGAAACAGAACAAAAAAGTAGAAGTTGAATTCTCACCGGCTGCGGGCCTACGACCATGCCTCGCCCAGAAAGATGCCCATGTGCGTATCCCCGCTGTATGGGGGAGTACGGCCTCGACCCACTCGCGTATCCAAGGCAATGGGGCCGGCAGCGACCTGTCGGCTACAAAAAATGACACGAGTTAACGCTCATGATCACGAATCATAAAGAGGGGAAGAAAAAGGGAATTCAACCACTAAAGAACTTACGTGCATGGTTCGAAGCCTCTGGGACCAGTAGCATCCGCCACCAGATGTCTGGTCCTGATATAAAAGAAGTGCTCGAAAGGGTGAGGGTCGACCTCGTCATCCAATCTCATGACCAGGCCCCTCGACCCACGAGGGCACGCCTGAATCATGGTGCCACTGGCTCTCTGCGGAGCGTAGAGACTAAGCACATGTTGCAGCATGACCTCCCTACGGGCCAATTCCGCATACTTGATGAACATGGCAAGCAACTTGTAAAGAGAAAAAGCAAGCTGACCTGGGCATACCCCATAATATCGACAGAAATCCACCACCAGCATTGGGAGCGGAATCTTAAACCCCAACCTGAAGGGATATGCATAAAAAATGCAGTATCCCCTGCGGTCGGTGTGGACCCTCTCCTCGCTTCTAGCGAGAACGATGTCTGCGTGGATGGGGATGACCCCCTGTTCGCATAATCGGGCCACCCTAATTTCCCCCATTAATGGGGCTTCATCCACCGGGTCCTCTCCACTGTCGACGGTGAAATCAATTGTCGGACCTTCGAGCCGAGGAACTACCTCGTCAACCGACGAAACTTCTCCGATCTCTATCTGTTCTGCACCTCCCATTGCCGGAAGTGGCCCTTCAACCACCGGAGAATTGACCGGAAAATCCATCGGAAGCGCATCGTGGGAAGAACTGCCTGCCATTGTTGATCTACTAAAGAGAAAGGGATAGAATTCGGTGGGCAAGACAAAGGTTATCACAATCAAGGAAAGAAAGGAGAAGATGAATTAGCAGAACAAAAAAGTTTTTTCAGAATCTCTCTCAGATGAACAATGAAGATATGAGAAATGAATGCCTCAACCCACCTTTATAGGCAACGTAAATGGCTTTCGCGAAATCCAATAGCCATCATTAACTGCACGACCAACCATAAAACGGTTCGCTTCTGCCGAAGCATGCGTCATTATGACAAGCTCCACGAAGCAACTTCTCAGCCATCTGCCAACGTCTCGCCGTCGGAATAATCGCAACGGCCTGCGAGCACTGAAAGAATGTGTCTTATGCCTTCAAAATTCTGGACGTGACCAAATATGTACCCGGGGCATACTTATTCCCCACGGCCGCATCGCGTATGGCCCGTCCCCCCTCGTCAACGACTATGATCCCAAACAAATGCGAGGACCAGAACGTAACAAAGTTCGGTCTCGCTCGAATTGTGTTAAAACGTCATATATATTCGCCGAGGAGAGGCATCCCGTCTTGACTATACGTCGACCTGGTAATGTGATAACACGACGCCGACATTCCACAAGGTTCAGGATATCACCAAAAAGGATTCGGTCTCGATCGAAGCAATAGTCGACCTCCTTATTCAAGTGTTTTCAAATCACAATCGATGAAGTCCGCTCATCGAGCTCGGCCGACACACGACCTCAATAAGCGGAGGGACTAACTGTATGGATCAGAATTCGATCTCACAGTAATTAACGGGGTTAATCTCGTCTTGAGCTAATCCACAATTAATAAGTGGTATGGCCACTTATTCATAACAGGATTCGATCCTTGTCTAATTTAATCTATGAGGGCACGACCCGTTCATTCCCCCATGGGGACGGAACCTCAGCGTGGCCACGGCCATTTATTGCTAGCTCACGAAGCTCACATCTATAAATACTAAGAGTGGAAGCATTAGAAAAAGGGGTTTCTTCGCCACTATTTCCGAGAGAGAAAAAACACACAAAAACACCCATATTATGGGAAAAGGAACACCATTGTAAGGCTCTGAACCTCTCCATGGAGAGACAGACCAACTCCACACTACCAATAAAGGCGTTTAATGTTCCTCCTCTTAATTTTGAACACTTATTTTCATGTTCTTCGCTTGGTCCAATGGATTATTACGATTTGCTATGATTTTCCCGTAATTCATTTGTATTGTTTTGCACTCATAAAGCACACGATAACTTTTGAGAAAATATAAGTAGTAACACTGAGAATATTGACTTGAAATTGATTAAAAATAGTAACATCTACATGTTTGGTCCGAAATTTTTTATATTGGGGGTAAAAGGTTATTTAACAAAGATGACTCTACATGAATGAGTACTTCACAATCCTTGATGACAGTACTGAATTTATTACTTGAGCGCCAAACATCAAATTAAATATACCCTGTAAGTGCTGGTGCCCTATTTTAAGAGTTTGTGCGTCTTTTCTCTTAGAACAAAGGTCAAACATGAAATTATGTGTCCTTTCACGCGATGACGGATAAAAACTAAAGTTTATGAGTTTTTACTTTGATTTTAAGTCAATATAATTGTAATAATTATAGTTAACTATTTATAAATATTTAATAATTTCTTTTAAGAATATAAATAGAAGTTACGGAGTTCACATCAATTCTTAATTTACCGTATAGGTCTGCCACTGAGTTTTACGGATCCCAATTACTAAAGTGAATGGAAGTGATAGCTCACCAACTTGGTTTGGTGATAGAACTAAATGCAAATTTAAAAAATAGTTGCAACTGTCAACAAATCAATGTCACGATCCCAGTTTACGGTCTGTGAACCATCGTTATGTCACCTAGACTTTATGACTAAGTAAGCCTAATAAATACGGGAAAAAACAATTACGAAAAGAAAATAATTTAGAACCAAGATAACAGAATAAACAATGTTTAAGATGTCGTCTGACATATAACAATACAAGCTCTCAACCTAACACTTTCAAAATCTGGAACCCCATGAATCACAAGCTAAGAGATTTTATAAAAAGCTCTAACTCCAGAAATGTTTATCAACAAGAAAATACATAAGGGCTATACTAGTACTAAGAATAGAAAGGGACACTTCAGTCTGCGGACGCGGTAGATATACCTCGAAGTCTCTACAAAAGCGCATCGCCTCAAGTGTGATAAGACTGAGTGGAAGTACCTGGATTGCACATGAAAAACATGTGCAGAAAGGGCATGAGTAAACCATAGCGGTACTCAGTAAGTGCCAAGCCTAACCTCGGTCGGGTAGTGACGAGGAAAGTCAGGGTCGTACTGAGGTTAAATAAAATACAAGGTATAATAGTATATAATAAGACAGTATAATTAAATACAACGGTAAGAAGTAACACAGGATAGAAAGAACAACAACAACTATAACATAGACAAAGTAATCACGGAAAGGAATACAATTCAATACAGAGATAACGACCACCGATCTCCCAGGATACTGTCCTGTAGTCCCAAATATAAACATCCAATGGATCTTCCGTGATTCCGTCCTATAGTCCATATATATATACCCAGTGAATCTCCCGAGATACCGTCCTGCAGTCCAACCCATAGTGCGTGGGGATCTATCGGAGTCTCGATCCGTAGTCCCAAATATAAATACCTAGTACTGGAAAAATCTACCGGGTGCAGTCTTGTAGTTCCAATGTAAAAGTGTAGGGGGATCTTCCGGAATACAAATCTGTATCCCAAAGTACACATACAGGGGGATCTCCCGAGATACCGTCTCGTAGTCCCAAAGTAATTACACAGTAGCAACACGAAGAATAATAAATTCAATTCAAATTTCATACCAAGGTAAAACAGGTAATTCTAACCTAGCATGTTGAACATAATCCAAATAAGACAGTTAGGGCAAATAAAGCAATTAAGTCACTTAGACATGCTTCCCTAAGCTAACAACATGCTTAAATTACAAGTAATAATAACAGGAGAAGAAACACAACTTTAATTACTTTGTGAAAATTTAAATTTTCAACAATTAGCACAAGTACGCACTTGTCACCTTACGCACAAGGCATTTCAAATATCAACAATACTAAATCCTAAGGGGAAGTTCCCCACACAATGTTAGGCAAGCCACTTACCTCGAACCAGCTCAAAATCAACCCGAAAATCACGCTCTCGCCCCGAGTACTCAACTCCAAATGGACCAGTTCAATTAAATTTTATAATGTAAATAACACTTCAAGTAATTAATTCAACTAAATTCTAAGCCAATACGCAAAATTAGGTAAAATGACCAAAATGTTCCTCGGGCCCACGTCTCAAAATCGGGTAAAATTTACATATTTAGAATTCTCACACTCTCACGAGTTCATGCATACCAAAATTACCAAAATCGAACCTCAATTGGTCCCTCAAATCACCACTCAAAGCTCTCCAATATCATGATATGGTGTCCATCTCATTCAAACGGTTTGCTAGCCAATTTTGTTGACTTGGTTTGGTTTGGTAGTCAACCTTGTTGAATTGGTCAAATATTGGTAGTTAATTTTATTGACTTGGTTTGGTTTGGTAAACAACCTTGTTGAAATTATGAAAGGGTGTGGAAATTGTCAAATATTGTAGGCTTTAGAGAGTGAAGTTTTGGCTATAAAAGGAGAGCTTCAACTCTCATTTCTACACATCAACAAAGAGAGAAAAGAGAGAGCAAGGTATTCCATAAACTATAAGAAAATAGTTTGTGAAGAAAAATAGAGTATGAGAGATATTGTAGTAAGATGAAAAAAAAGCAAAAGAGTGTTTACTTCTTTTGAGTGTGCAGTGGTCTTAGGAGTATTTTTACTCGTTACTACACAGTATAAAATTCCTCGCTATAGTGGTATTAGTTGCTCCTCTTGGCCGTGGTTTTTCCCTTATTCGGAAGGGTTTTCCACGTAAAATTTTGGTGTCATTATTGCTGCATTTTTATTCTTGCTGATTTAACCATAACTTAGTATTCCGCGTTTATCACTAATACCGTGAATATTATTTTACGGGGTTTATTCCCAACAAGTGGTATCAGAGCCAAGGTTCTATCTGAGTATGCTATGTGGTTGCAGCACGGTCTGAACTTCCACATCAGAAAAGAATTACTTTGGCCTCCTATTAAATAGTATTTGTATTTGTGATAAATGATGGAAGCAACACTAGTAGAATGGTTATTTTAAATGGCACAAATTATGCTATTTGGAAGGGCAAAATGGAAAATTTGCTCTATGTCAAGAATTTTCATCAACTTGTGTTCACCACCATAAAGCCTAATAATAAATCAGATAAAGAGTGGAGTTTGTTACACAGGAAGGTTTGCGGCTTTATTATACAGTGGGTTGACGATAATGTTTTGAACCATATTTCGGGGGAGACACATGCTCGGACCTTATGGGAGCGAGCACCTTGAAAGTTTGTATGCTCGAAAAACTGAAAACAACAAGATGTTTTTGATAAAGCAGATGTTGGGTTTAAAATACCATGATGGCTCCGCGATGACAGATCATCTGAATAATTTTCAGGGGATCATAAACCAGTTATCTGCTATGGGCATTAAATTTGATGAAGAAATTCAAGTCTTGTTTCTACTTGGTTCCCTACCAGATTCTTGGAAAATTCTTAGAACTTCATTATCAAATTCTGCTCCGGATGGTGTGATCTCTATGGATCTTGCCAAGATCAGTCTTTTAAATGAAGAGATGAGAAGAAAATCTCAAGGTTCCTCCTCATCAGATGTTTTGGTGATTGACTCTAGAGGAGAAACAAGAATCGGGGTTCTCAAAATAGAGAACATAATAGAAGCAAATCCAAAAGCAGACTTAAAGATATTGAGTTCTATCATTGCGGGAAGAAAGCTCACACAAAGAAGTTCTATCGGATTTTGAAAAAGGAGAATAGAGACAAGGAAGAATAGAAAGAAGATGTCAATCATGTGGCCACCGCCACTACAGAAGATCTTGTTACTGTCCTTGATGCGGATCTGATAAATATTGCTTGTGATGAGTCAAGCTGGGTTGTGGACAGTGGTGCCGCATCTCATGTAACATCAAGGAAGGAATTTTTCTCATCCTATACTCAGGGTGACTTTGGAACTTTGAGTATGAGTAATGAGACTGTATCTAGGGTGGCTGGTGTTGGAACGATTTATTTGGAAATTAGTATTGGAATTAAACTAGTTTTAAATAATGTAAAGTATGCACCTGATGTTCGTTTGCACTTGATCTCTGTTGGTGTTTTGGATGATGAGGAATATGTCAGTACCAATGGTGCTGGAAAGTGGAAGCTCACTAAGGGTTCCATAATTGTGGGTCGTGAGGAAAAGCGCTATGGTCTATACTAGACTACGGCCTCTACCTGTGTTGATATGGTGAATGTCGTTGAGAGCAATAACTCTTCAACGTTATGGCATAAAAGTCTTAGCCATATTAGCAAGAAAGGACTAAATGTTTTGGCCAAAAAGAAATTGTTGTCAAATTTTGAAATGCAAAATTATAAAAATGTGAGCACTGCTTGGCTGGAAAACAAAAAAGAGTTTCTTTCCAGTCTCATCCTCCTTCAAGAAAGACAGAGTTGCTTGAGTTGGTGCATTCGAATTTATGTGGTCCAATAAAGACAAGGACTTCGGGTGGTGCACTTTGTTTTGCTACCTTTATTGATGATTGCTTAAGAAAACTCTGGGTCTATATCTTGAAGACTAAAGACCAAGTGTTGGGTGTCTTTAAGCAGTTTCAGGCTTCAGTTGAAAGATAAATTGGAAAGAAGCTGAAGTATATTCGTATTGATAACGATGGTAAATATTGTAGACTGTTTGACGAATACTGCAAGTAGCAGGGTATCAGATACCAGAAGACTCCTCCAAAGACTCCTCAGCTTAATGGTTTAGCAGAAAAGATGAACAGTACCTTGATGGAAAGAGTCAGATGTTTTCTTTTTGAAGCAAAGTTGCCGAATTCCTTTTGGGGTAAGGCTTTGTTGACCGCCGCACATGTTATTAATATATCCCCTACGGTTGCTTTGCAAAGTGATGTTCCAAACAGAGTTTTGTATGGCAAGGATGTTTCCTATGACCACTTGAAAGTGTTTGGTTGCAAAGCTTTTGTACATGTGCCTAAAGATGAGATGTCAAAATTAAATGCTAAGACAAGGCAGTGCATCTTCATTGGTTATAGCCTTGATGAGTTTGGTTACAGGATATATGATCCAATTGAGAAGAAGTTCGTGAGAAGCCGTGATGTTATCTTCGTGGAGGATCAAACCATTAAAGATATTAATAAGGCAGAGAAGCTAAAATCTCCAAGTTCTAAAGGTTTAGTTAATCTTGATCAAGTTACTCATACAAATATGGATGACGTTGGTGGGCTCAATGATGATGGTGATGCCCACAACCATATTCCAGATCAGCATATTGATGGTGAAGGTGATAACAATGCTAATGTTGATGAGGCAGATGCTTCTACTCACGAAGCTGTGGACGAGTTAGATATTCCATTCAGGAGGTCTTCTAGACCTCGTACTCCTTCCTCCCGTTATTCACCCAATGAGTATGTATTACTCACTAATGGGGGAAAACCTAAAAGTTATGCGAAGGCCATAGAGGATGAGCACAAAGATCAATGGATTGAAGCCATGCAAGATGAGATGAAATCTCTGCAAGAGAACCATACTTATGAGTTGGTGAAATTGCCTAAAGGCATGGGAGCTTTGAAAAACAAGTGGGTGTTCAAAGTTAAAACTGAAGAACATAGTTTGAAGCCTAGATACAAAGCTAGATTGGTTTGCAAGGGATTTAGTCAAAGAAAAGGTATTGACTTTGACGAAATATTTTCTCCTATCGTGAAAATGTCCTCCATTCGGACAGTTCTTGGTTTGACTGCTAGTCTTGATTTGGAGATTGAGCAGATGGATGTGAAGACTATTTTTCTTCATGGTGACTTAGAAGAGGATATCTATATGGAACAACTTGAGGGATTCAAGGCAAAAGGTAAAGAAAATCTTGTATGAAAACTTAAGAAGAGTCTATATAGATTGAAGCAAGCTCCCAGACAGTGGTACAAGAAGTTTGAGTCTGTTATGCGGGAGCAAGGCTACAAGAAGACTTCTTTAGATCACTGTGTGTTTGTATAAAGATTTTCTGATGATGATTTTATAATCCTCTTGCTATATGTGGATGATATATTGATTGTGGCCAGAAATGCTTCCAAGATTGACGAGTTGAAGAAACAATTGAATAAGTATTTTTCAATGAAAGACTTGGGTCATGCTAAGCAGATTTTGGGCATTAGAATTACTCGTTCGAGAAACGAAAGGAAGCTTTACTTGTCACAGAAGAAGTACATAGAACGTGTACTGGAGCGCTTCAATATGAAAAGTGCTAAGCTGGTTCGCACACCCCTTCCTGGTCATCTGAAGTTTAGCAAGAAGATGTATCCAACAACAACAGAGGAAAAAGAGAGAATGGTCAAGATCCCTTATTCCTCTGCCATCTGAAGTTTGATGTATGCAATGGTATGCACTCGATCAGATATTGCTCATGCAGTCGGTGTTGTAAGCATATTTCTTGAAAATCCAGGAAAAGAGCATTGGGAAGCTGTAAAGTGGATACTCATGTATCTAAGAGGAAGCTCGCACGAATGCTTATATTTTGGAGGATCAAATCCAATTCTGAAGGATTATGCAGATTCTGATATGGCAGGTGACCTTGATAACAAAAAATTCACTACTGGATATTTGTTTACTTTTTTAGGGGGAGCTATATCATGGCAATCGAGGTTGCAGAAGTGTGTCGCACTGTCTATAACTGAAGCGGAGTATACTGCCGCTACCGAAGCTGGCAAGGAGATGGTATGGTTGAAGCGGTTTCTTCAAGAGCTGAAATTGCATCAAAAGGATTATGTCATCTATTGTGACAGTCAAAGTACAACATACTTGAGCAAGAATTCCATGTACCATGCAAGAACAAAGCATATAGATGTCAGATATCATTGGATTCGTGAGAAGGTAGAGAACGAATCTTTACAGATCAAAAAGATTCACACGAGTGAAAATCCTGCGGATATGCTAACCAAGGTAGTACCAAGAGACAAGTTCGAGCTTTGCAAAGAACTTGTCGGCATGAACTCAAACTAGAAGACAGTGCAACCTCCTCTAGATGAATGAGACTGGAGGGGGAGATTGATATGGTGTCCATCTCATTCAAATGGTTTGGTAGCCAATTTTTGTTGACTTGGTTTGGTTTGATAGTCAATCTTGTTGAAATTTGTGAAAGGATGTGGAAATTGTCAAATATTGTAGGCTTTAGAGAGTGATGTTTTGACTATAAAAGGAGAGCTTCAACTCTCATTTCTACACACCAACAAAGAGAGAAAAGAGAGAGCAAGGTATTCCTTAAACTATAAGAAAATAATTTATGAAGGAAATAATAGAGTGTGAGAGATATTGTAGTGAGGTGAAAAAAGAAGAAGAGTATTTACTTCTTTTGAGGGTGTAGTGGTCTTAGGAGTATTTTTACTCGTTACTACACATTGTAAAATTCCTCGCTATAACGATATCAGTTGCTCCTCTTGCCGTGATTTTTCCCTTATTCAGAAGGGTTTTCCACGTAAAATCTTGGTGTCATTATTGCTGCATTTTTATTCTTGCTGATTTAACCATAACTTGGTGTTCCGTGTTTATCATTAATACCGTGAATACTATTTTACGGGATTTATTTCCAACATATCAAGCCCTAGTTTCTTCAATATTTACCCACAATTTTCCATAAATTTCAAGCCTAATCAATAAAATAATACCATAGGAATTAGTTTTATGATAAAAATTCTTACCTCAACGAAGTACCTTATGATTCTCTCTTCAAAAACTCTCAAAGCTCCAAAAATCGATTTAAAATGGTGAAGAAAGGCTGAAAATCGCAAAGGAGGGTTTATATACTTTTTGGCCCAGGGTTTTCGCACTTACGGTTCAATTTCCGCTTCTATGGAACTGCTTCTGCTGTCTAACCCACCACATCTGCAGCTCTCACTAAAAGGCATGGGACTGTATCTGCGGTCGCTTACTCGCACATGCGACATCGCAGATGCGTCCAAGCATCCGCTTCTGCGGCTCTTCACAATTCATCTCATGGTCATTTCTGCGTCTTGATTCCGCACCTACGGGAGTCGTACCTGCGGCCTCTTAGCCGCAGATGCGGTTATGACAGCAGCCTTAAACTTCAGCTGCAACTCCAAATTCCGAACTTTCCGTCAATCATTCGAAATCATCCTGAGGCCCCCAAGACCTCAATCAAAAGCACGAACAAGTCATATACCACTAACCAAACTTATACCAATCCTTAAAACACCTAAAACAACATTGAAAAAATCGAATTAATCATTGATTCAAGCCTAAGTACTCAAAAAACTCTCAATTTACACTTTCGATCAAAAAGTCTATCAAAGCTCGTCCGAATGACCTGAAATTTTGCACACACGTCACATTCAATACTACGGAGCTACTCCAACTTCCGAAATTTCATTCCGACACCGATATCAAAATCTCTCTATCGAATCGGAAACTTCAAAAATTCAACTTTTGACATTTCAAGCCCAAATTAGCTACGGACCTCCAAAACACAATATGAACATGCCCCAAAGCCCGAAATCGCGCAATGGAGCTAACGGAACCGATGAAATTCCATTCCGAGGCCATCTTTACACTGCTCCCAAATTAGCTACGGGTGTATTTAATCTGTATGGCAGGAATTATTCTTGTAAAAGTAGTTGTCTTCTATATAATTCTCATATACCGGCATTGAGTATAAAGTAGTTTTTGAAAAAAAAAAATAACTTTTAATATTCAGATTATGAGAAGTATTCTAACCGTAAGCATGAAGCAGAGTCTGATCTCCTCCACTACTTCTCTATACTATCTTATATTTGTGTCATTTGACCATTAATTAGTATCTTCAATTATTAAGACTTGTGTTCTACTACGTATTTACTATTGGTAACAAAATTTGCTTGAGGAAATAACAAATTTTGCAAGTTTTTAAAACAATTTTGAAAACGAGTTTTTAAAATTGGTTTTGACCACTTTTTAAAAAATTTCAATTTTTTTCTTCCCCACTCATAAAATTTTAATATTTTCAAATGAAATGCAAATTCAAACATAATTTCAAACTTCAAATATTATTTTTCAAATTAAGATACTAATTTCTTTTTTCAAATATTACAATTTTTATGTCCAAACGCCTACTTAATCTTATGGCAAAGAATCCTGTCCCTCTTCCTAGATCGCATGACTCTCTCGCTACTCTTCTCTTTTTCATAGTATTTTTATTTAATTAAGCAAGTTCAGTTAACAAATCGATTAAAGTTTTGTTACTATGAATCGGAAAAGTAAAAGGTTAACCAGCTCATGCAAAAATAATTTTCTGTGTGTCTTCACATAGCCCTCCTTTTTGGTTTATCTCCAAGAAGATTTAGATTTCTATAACAAAAATCATTTATTTTTAACATCTTCAATCCTTATGAGGCGTAGAAAGTATCATATCTCATCTAATGTATATTCATTAAAGTTGATGTATTTAATTTGGTATGGCAAGAAAAAAGTGAAAGCACCAAAATCTCGGCAGCTATATATACTGTATAAACTCTCTCAGTTATTTATGGCAAAATTTTAGTTACCATATACTTGAGTTTTCGTTTTTTCCTGAAGGGAAAAAGGTTATTTATTTACCAAATTTAATTTCCTTTTCGAGTGCTAAAAGGTGGCATACTTCCTTAAGTAATCATCCTTACAAAAATTGTTCAGTTATGTAACACCCATAATGTTTAATTTTACACTATCAGTACGAGTATTCTAGGAATGTTCAAACCGAATCGAAAAATCGTACAAAATTGAAAAGTTAAACCAAACCGATTAAAAATCCGATCAATAAGTCATTCCCTTATCATTTGGATTAACCGGACTATCTCAGCATATGGGAATCGACTAGAAGGAAGGTTATAAGACTTTTTTACTTTGCAAGAGTAGTTTCATCGGTGGAAGGGAGGGAGTTTGGTATTGAGTAAAAAAATTCGAAATCGACATATAAATATATAATTTTTATATATATTTAAGACTTTGTTAAAAGATTATCTAAAAATATTTGGGATCCTCTCCTAGGATGTAATACTTAATAGAACTATCAAGTGCATCTCTTTTATTTACTTTAAATAATGGGATATATCATCGCTCTCTTATCAAGTTAATGAAATACATTAGTCTTTTTGTTCTTTCATATGCATATGTCAACATCTGTTAAATTCTTATATCATTTTCAAATTTGAAATAGTATTTTGATAATTTTAAATTAAATAGAACATATCACTATTTAGGTTTCATACTGATCTTAATATTTAATTATTAAATTCGATCAACCTTGAAAGCGTACATTCACGAAAAAATATTGTTAGGCGATAAGAAATGTGTTAATAAAAATAATTCTCTCATAAGAATATTTTAATAGATCATATGTTTATTAGTTTTTTTAATTTACTAAATTTAAATTCACTTATCAAAACTTTATCTACAACTTTAACAGATTAATTTTGAAATAATATTCATCTAATAAAAAATTTAAAAAACCCGATAAGGCTATGAGTCTACAAAGAAAATCGATAAATCGCATCAAATCGATAATCCGAGTCAAACCGAAAAAAATCCGATGGAGTTTGGTTTGATTTGGTTTTAACTAAAAAAAAGTTAAACCGAAACCAAACCAATTGGATAGTACATTTATGTAATTTTTAAAAATATTTTATACATGTAAATTTTTATTTTAATGTAATTTATAAATATTTCTTAAACTTTTTCACAATTTTATCTTTTAACGTAATATTTCAAGTTTAGACTTAATATTCTTGAATGGTAAATAAATTTTAAAGCCCATAAATATACTGGTAAAACATTGTATCAATAAAAGAGAAGAGAGATATAGAGACTAAGTTATTGGTGTAAAGCTACGCCACTCAATCTGTACTCAGGAAACAGCGATCAGAGAAAGAGAACACACTTGCAACCCAAGGGGATTGGACTAGAATTCACATTGAATCCAAACCAGTATAAGAATCTGGGTGTCTTTACTTTTTGCATCTAAATTCTGCAATTATAATTATTATCTTATCCTTACCTTAAGTTGACTCACTACTAGAAAATAGCAGATTTTCGACGGTCAAAACGGTCGGAATTCGATCGAAAATCACGTATTTCCGACTACTTTCCGATCGAATTTGGTCAGTCGAAAAATAATTTTCGACCGAATCCGTCGGTGATTTCCGATTAAAGTGGTCGCAAATTTCAAAATGGTCAGACTACCAAATAATTCAGTTTCCCGACTAAAGTGGTCGAAATTTACCGACTGAATCGGTCGTAACAATACAAGAAAAATACATAATTATAAATTAAATTTTATTTATTTTCCAACGGAATTCGTCGAAAACTGATGAATATTAATTATTTTTTTAAAAATTTCTGACCGAATATGTCGGAAACTAATAATTAAAAATTAAATTTTATTTAATTTCCGACGGAATCCGTCGAAAATCTGACAATTTATTGTTAAATCTGGGGAGATTTTCGACCGTTTCAATCGGAATTTTGTACAACCCTGGGCATAATTCTGCCCAATTTCGAGCTACACCACCTGTCAAACTATTACAAACAAAAAATTACCAACCAACAATCTAAACCAATGATACATTAATACAATAATACGAACCAACAATACATTAACACTATCTAAATTAACAATACATTAATAATTTCTAAACCAACAATATCAACCCATTAACACAACTTAAACCAACAATACCAACATTTAAATCTAATAATTTTGGGCATAAAAACATCCAAATAGCAGACCATATTCAAGTTTAAAAGCAATACATAAAGTTGTCTCTCACAATCAAGTTTACCAATCAACCAAAACATCACAACTAAACTACTACACATCAGATTCAGTTTATTCATCCTCATCATCAGATAAATCATGCCCATGTTTACGCATGAATTTCTGCATCTTAACAAACATTTCGTTTTGGGAGTCAATTGTTGCTTCAATCCACGAATTTCGTTTCTCATATATTCCATATGTTCTTGATTTTGAGGAGAAGAATTGTCTAAGAGTGGGTTTGGATGACCTGTAGGTCGATGTATTTCTAGTCCGTGGACTCTGCCTTTGTTTGCTCCACCCACTGCCTCTATCCACAATGAAGCCATAACATCAGGTGTTGGATCTTAACTTCGTCTGATTTCAATAACTTAACACATTTATATTTCACACAAGGACACCTAATCCTTCCTCCAATAAGAAAATCATCAAGTGTTTGGGCCTTAGCAATAAATTCAGCAACCCCTTCAATAAATTCATCCCTCAACCCTGCACGATTAGGATGATTCCTATTATACATCCATTTACGATGCACAAATTTCATCTACACAAATAAAAATCTATAAATGAGATATTTAACATAATTAGATTTATTCAAACTGTTTAGCAAGTTTTTCATATATTAATGTGTAACAATATCTTTTGCACTTGAAAAATAATTTGATTTATTCAAACTGTTTAGCAAGTTTTTCATATATTAATGTGTAACAATATCTTTTGCACTTGAAAAATAATCAAGACAAGAAATAATTTAACAAATATAGTACTTATTTAAAGTAAAATGTGTATTACAATCTCTAAGTCTTAAGAAAGTATCCTGTGATTCTTCTCCTCAGCTAATTCAATAACATATTACTCCCAATATCTTTTACATATAGTATTCACCCACATATAAAGTCTTTATAAATGACCCCAAATTATTGATTTCATAAGGACCCAAAAAATTATACTACGTACTTTTTTCTATAACGAAATACAATTTTGATGATTTGAGTTTTCAGCACATATCTAACCCCCTTCTTCAGCCCCTTCCCCAAAACAATTTGCTAGTTCAATAGCTTAACTTTTCACAAAATCTTTTAATTATGAAAAACTTAATAAGCGTTTGTATAATATTTGGTTGAAGAAAAAAAATAGTATTTGAATTTAAAGTAAAAAACAAAATAGCAGATACTAGAATATCATTATTCAATCACTCAAATTATAAAATAAAATAAAAAACTTCAATTGTAATAGCCCTAATTAGTCTCATCCTACATTTTGATAAAGGCAATTGGAAAATTAAAACTATGAATATTTTCTTCTATCTTCGGGTCTAAGAAATTAGTAGCTACATGGACTATGCCATGAAATTTCCAACCGTATATCCTAGGAATCCACTATCTCCTACACTATTAAACCAAGACTTTTGAACGTTAAGAACAGACTGCTTTACAAAATAGTAGAAAATGAAGTTAATTATTCAATAAAATGTGTTGTTTGCTGGAGGAATAAATAATTTGGACATCAAAGGTACTTACTCACTGCTACCTTTTTTATAATGCTGAAGTTTGGGAGTCATATCAGGTTAAAGAATTTAATGATGATTAAAACAGAATTAGACATTCCTCCATCTAGAAATCATATTAACATTGGAAAAAATAGAGTCCCTTTCGGTTCGCTTCGATCGGTTTAAACTTGCCCTATTAGGATTTTCTTCAGTCATTTTTATAACTAAAAGTAAGTTTTAAAAGTTAACTTTTTCTACAATTGACTTATCTAATTAAAATTGTGACGACCCGACCCGTCGTCTCAGGTGTTATTGCTCAGTTTCTCCCATTTCATGCTTCTTCATGTTTCGTTATCGGTATGTGGTGTGTTAGAGTTGATTTGGATCGATTTTGATAAGAAATGAGACACTTAGTCTCTTCAAGGAAAGCTTAAGTTGGAAAAGTCAACCGAATGTTGACTAATTAGTTAGAGGGGCTCGGATGTGACTTCCGGTGTTTCGGTTAGCATCGGAAGATGATTTGTGACTTAGTAGTGCGATCGGAATTGATTTTGGATGTCTGGTGTAGAATTTGGCTTGAATCGGCGAAGTTAGTATTTTGGCGATTTCTGGTTGATGGGTGAGATTTTGATCCGAGGGTTGGAACGGAATTCCGAGAGTTGCTGTAGCTTCGTTAGGTGATTTTGGATATGTGTGCAAATTTTCAGGTCATTCGGATATCGTTTGGTCGGGTTTATGATCGAATGCGAGTTTCGGAAGTTTTGGTTGAACTTAGTCTTTGATTTGAGAAAATTTGATGATTTTTTATGTTAACAATGGTGATTTGACGATTCGACCAAGTTTGAATAAAGTAATAGATCATGTCTGTGCTTTTGGCTGAGGTCCCGGAGGCCTCGGGGTGAATTCGGGTGGTTAAACGGAGAATTCGGAGTTTGTTGCATGTTTGAAGTTTGCTGGTTCTGTCATTTCCGCATCTGCGGAAAAGGGACCGCATAGGCGGTTCCGCAGATGCGGTGGGGAGGTCGCAAATGCAGTTCCTGGAGGCTTGGCAATTTCCGCAGAAGCGGACAAAAGTCCGCAAATGAGGCGACCGCAGGAGCGGTTCTAGACCGCATAAGCGGTCCCTGGGGATTTAAGTCAGACCGCGTAAGCGGTCATTTGGACGTATATGCGGTGACCGCAGGTGCAGTTATTTAGCCGCAGAAGCGAAAATCGCTGTTGGTAGAAGGGTTTATATTATTATTTCATCCACGAGCTTATGTCATTTTCCTCCATTGTGGAGCGATTTTGGGAGCTATGGGCGAGAATTTTCGAGGGTTTTGACTGAGAATCGAATGGAGGTAAGTTCCTTAGCCTAATTATTCAAGTTTATGGTAGAATTAACATGGAAATTGGTTGAAATTCATTAAAAGAGGTAAAGCTAGGGCTTGAGTTTTAATATTTCAATTGGGATTTGATAGGTCATTTGAGCTCGGATTTGGGAGTTCTTGGTATGTATGGACTCGTGGCGAGACGAGGAATTCGGTAATGTAAGTTTTGTAATTTTTTCGAGAAGTGGGCCCGGGGCTCGGGTTTTGCTAGTTTCGAGATTTTTACTATATTTCGAGTATTTTCGATTGGGTATTGTTCCCTTGGCATATTGTGATGTATTCGCTCTTTTTTTGTTAGATTCGACGCGCGTTGAGGCCGATTTGAGGGGCAAGGCATCGCGAGCGAGGGATTTTACCGGTTCGAGGTGAGTAATACTTGTAAATGATATCCTGAGGGTTTGACACCCCGGATTTGCACCCATAGTGCTATATTGAGGTGACTTGCACGCCCGATAGAGAGCGTAGGGTAGAGCACCGTTGGGGGATTGTGACTTGGTCCATCCTGGTTGTTGATTTTACCGCGTATTTCACTATGACTTGTTGTTTTTCACTATGACTTGGGCTTATTGCCATACTTGGGGCTTATTGCCGACTGTTTGAACTCCTTGTGAGCTATCATCATTGTTTTCCTCACTATTTGAAATATTATTTGAACTCAGTCCATTTGAATTATACTGTTTCATGAACTCAGCTATATATTTACTCAACCTTGAGTTTTTATTGATATTTGAACTATTGTTTGAGTTGAGCATTTTTGTTTTCATTGATGCCCGAGGGGCTTATGATTATTTTGGACTGATTGAGGTCGAGGGCCATGATTGAGGATCTGATGAATGATGTGAGGAGGCTTTCAGGCCTCGAGTGATGTGAGGAGACTTTCAGGCGTCGAGTGATTGGTGAGGAGGCTTTCAGGCCTCGAGTGTATTATGAGCAGGCTTTCAGGCCTCGCATTGATATTGTTCAGGCTTTCAGGCCTTATTGATAGTGCTTGGGCTGTAGGAGTCCCTCCGGAGTCTGCACACCCACAATGAGCGCGGGTACCCATATGAGTGAGAGTGAGCCCGAGGGGCTGATATTGTACTGTGTGACTGATACTGAGCCCGAGGGGTTGATACTGATCTGAGTGAGGTAACACTGTGCCCGAGGGGCTGATACTATTCTAAGCATTTGATATTGAGCCCGAGGGGCTGTTATTGATTTGAGTTGTGCCCGAGGGGCGAACTTTTATGTGCTCATCTTGCATATTTAATTGCCTTTTTACCTACTATAGTGTGGTACTTGTGCCCGAGGGTGGATTTTTCCGTGCTTATCAGCACTAACTGTTTTGAAATCGTTTTCATAATTATTGAAAAGACCATTTACAAAAGAGATTTGAACTGAGCCAAGGAATTTCTAAAGATATCACATATTCCACTATCTTTCTTAAAAAATTCTACCTGGCTTCTATACAACGTGTTGGTTGCTTTACGTGATTTCTTACTGCTCAGTTGTTATTTACTCTTATTACTCACTGAGTTGGAGTACTCACTTTACTCCCTGCTCCCCGCGTGCAGTTGCAGGTATTGTTCATCCGGTAGCGAGTTATTAGTGTATTGAAGGTATTACTATTGTAGCAGAGCAAGGTGACCGCCAGCGTTCGCGGCACCGGACTTCATCTTTTGAACTCCGGTTTTTATTTTATATATACTATTAGCCCTGTAATGGTGTTCAGTCTTCTTTCGATATTGTCCCTATTAGTCGGAATGGCGGTTGGATATCCATGTGATGAGTATGTTAGTGCTGCGAGATGTATCTATGTGACTCGGTAGTGACGAAGAAGTCTGCTGGATAGTAGGTGAACTGTTAAGTGTTCGATTCCTATTGTGATTCTATGTGTGGCCCGAGTTATGAGCGCGTGAAGAATATTTTCGTATCTCCTACTTGGGAAGTGTAGTACATTACGTGTGGCGATATGAGTTCAGACTCAGGAAGACTTAATGGATGTGTTATGTGTATGATGGTGGAAGGTGTGCTGAAATACTAAACTGAGGCGAAGCAAGTAGGTTATCTCCTGCGAAATGTTCTTAAGGGTACGATTCTTATGTATATTGTTAGAAGATCTCATGTCTAATTGAAAGGTACGTGTTGTAATTTGAAAATT
>MU770243.1:94254-145410 GCA_026770625.1 Nicotiana glauca | reverse complement strand
GTATTTATGCTTCATGTTGTACTTTGTTATTAATTTATTATGCATGTCAATTTAATTTTACTATTGTTTTGTTATTTTACTTTTTCGTCAAGCACTTTAATAATTAGATTTCTACATATATACTACATATATTTTTATATAGTCATGATATGAATTACAAGAAATTGCCTTAAACAATTTTTTTTTTTAAAAAAGAGCCTGGAAATAAAAAAGCCCGTTAGGCCCGCTAAGCCCACGAGCCCGGCTCGTTTAGCCCAGGACCACATGGGCTTAGGTCCGTCACGGGCTGGTCTCACCCATTGAGCCCACGAAGCCCAGGACCGCCAGAGTCCAGGCCCGCTAAGCCCGGGACGGTTAAGCCCGGCCCGTTTGGCCCATTTAGGCCCCGGGCCCGGCCCACCGGACAACCTTATGAGTATGGTTTTAAAATATGGTTCAAGTTGGGTGGGTTGAATTATGATCCATTGTTTAGCCCATCTTAACCCAAATACATTTTGGGTTGGGTTGGGCAATGACCCATTTATTGACCCAACCCGCCCATTTGCCACCCCTACTCTCAGCTTTTCCATCCAATAATGTCACAAATAACCCGCGTGCGAAAGGAGGCTGTTGGTATAGTAACCGAATTCACCAACAGAAATGGGTAAAAGAACACTTCTTTTGAGAAACTCACTAAGAAGATCAGCATCATCCATTTCAGCTACATAGTGCAGCCAGTGGCGGAGGGACCATCATATGCAGTTGTATGAAATGGGGTTTTAATTTCAATATTCTTTTCTATCCCTACTGACACTCCCTTACAGGAACAAAATAACATCTTTAAAATCCCAAGATTGAAAGAGTATTTTGATATGTTATAGTACATAACTTAGTTTAAGAATTAAGCCCATGGGGTTTTAAAAGTGACCAACTTCTGATACAATGCCACAAAAGTGAATACTTGTGCAAATCACCTATCCAACACCACAATAAAAAAGACTTGTTTGACGTTGAGCTAGCGCATAAAGGAGTAAAGGACCATGAATTTAATATTACAATTATAGATAGAGAATTTTCTACTAATATTTTTATTTAATACAAAATAGAAATGTAAAGCATATAGTTGAAGTACTATAGTATGTACTGCTACTGATTGAGTACCTTTTTTGAACCAAAAACAAAAAAATATGTTGTACTAATTTTATGTATATAACAGATAATTAAAGAGTGTTGTATCGCCCAGAATTGACATTCCACAAGCATCACTCCAGATAGGAGGAATTCGAAGAAGTCGGATAGACTCAAGATGAAGGAGTACCGTATATGAATATATAGTTTCTTGACAATCACGTCAAAGTTACTTTATAGATCACTACTCCTAATGCATTCTAATATGATATAAATTACAAAAAATTACAAAGCCCGATTGACCTTGGTTAGAGTCATCGGTTGGAGAATGCAATGATGGTCTCCTTAAATGTACATGGACAATCCTCTTGAGCTAGCTTATAGAATTAAGTTATGCCCGTATGTCATATGTTACATGGTATCAGAGCTACACTCGTCCTTACGAGCCTCCACGTTATTTGTCCTGCCTAAATAGAGAAGTAAAATGATTCCACATGCAATATGAATTGCTCATCTTTCTTATGTTTGTCTCTATTGTTTACTAGCTTTCCATAAGTCTTATTTGTTTCCTTCACATTTATCGTTTTAAACGTACAAACGTTATTTGACAGATTAATTTTATTATACGTGCGATGTGCATATACCCTATATCGAAGTTTATAAAATTATAAAAAATATAAGCCCTTGAAAATAAAATTTTAAAAAATATAAGCTCTTGAAATGACAAATATTGATCCTATTTAGTCAAAAAGTAGCGAATGACTTAGCTAAGTATGAAAATAACCAAGATAATCTTGAAAGATCACTGCTCTATTATGTAGTCCCTTCTTTTATTTTAATTTCGTACCAAAATGATCGTCTAGGTACTTATTATAGATATGTCAACTACAAAAAGGAAAAAAAGAAGAAGTGATGGACCAATTATGTAGCGTAATAATAAAAATTTGTTGCTAATCATATTCAGTGACAGAATTTGTGAGAGATTATAAAAATATCCTATTAGCTAAAAGATGAATTTTGTAACTAATTTCTATTTTGTAAAGTCAAATATATATAATCATATTAGTTTTTTTTTTTACCAAAAAAATAATAATTTAGGTACTTCTGTAAATTAATTTTTATCACAAATTAATAATTCTATTTTTTCAACAATAATTAATATTTTAAAATCTAATGCCGTCTTAAATTTTAAGGAAAAAAAAGAGGATTAAACGACCAAGCTTCTAAAAAATACATTGCGGAGTTTTTTTGTTGGAAAAGAAACAGTCCTCCTACTTATTTGTGTTCTTTTAGTGTCTTAATATTTTGAATCCTGTTATAAATAAAGTTCTATTTATGGTGAATGTCTATATTTAGAGAGATTTTAGGGTTTATTACTTGGTGACTAAGTCACCATCTCCCTATAAATAGAGGGTTCTATTCCATTGTAATTCATCCCAAAATTCAATAAGAATTCCCTCTCTCTCTTTCTCTGCAATATTGCTCTTGTTCTTTTATTATTTTATAACACGTTATCAGCACGATGCTTTAACCAATTGAGTAGAAGCTTTGTGATTGAGTATACTGATTGTCGATTGTTCTATGAACTTCCTTCATGATTAAATTCTGGGTTTAAGGTAAGTATTTTACTTTTCTCTTTTAAATTCTAGACAATTTATAATTTGATTTTAAATACAAGCAAAGATGATAAATTTGAATTATAACTATAACGGAGTTAGAAAAAAATTATAACCACCCAAAGTGTTAAAAGTTTCTATGTCTTGCCATGATCAAATTCATGTATGATTGTGGGCAAAGAATTGAAAACTCGTCCCATTGAATTTGCTCCATTCTCACTCCCTTTAGAGAATGTGATAGCAGTATGTGATAAGTCTGAAAGAAGACAAAATTACTATTATGAATGTATCAATGGATGTGGACGTGACAATAGACGAAATTATAATCGTCATTATTGTGATATTGAGAATAATAAGGATTCTCAAAATAATCCTTCAATCTGTGAAAGTAATATTTGTCATCGATTTGACATGAGATTTTATAAAGCACATATAGATGATTATGGTCCATTCATGATGTGAATGTGACAACATCTGATTTATGAATACATATTCATTCTTCGAAGAATATGAATGTGCTAGTGGTAGTGAATATACCGCACTCACCTCTAGAAGGAGGTTTGAGATGATATAAGAAAATAATGTCATTATTATGGTATGAATGGTCATGGGTCACGTACCTATTGTACGCCCAAATGTTTGGGTAATGTGATTACTAAAGAATAACACTAATGCAAGAAACAGATCTTGCATATAATTTTGAACATAACCATAATGGTATAACTCTCTCTTTAAAAGAGATATTCACCACATGGATGTTGATGGTTCTATGGTAGTACAAAATTAATTGAGAGCTCTAGAAGAGCCAATTATACTATTTTGGAGAAAATTAATTTTCAATAAGACGTTGTGTTGTAGCAAGTCTCAAAGAAACTTATTGAGTTTCAAAAGTATACGCGAAAGCGGTTGATTATATTGAGACTATAAATAAAGAAAAGATTTAATATCTTTTATTACTACAACTTGTAGCGGGGTAATATGTACGTGAAAAGCTACCCGCTTTATTCTCCAATTTGTACTACAAAAACAAAATAATACCATAATGAAGTAGATATTTATTGATATAAAACCCATATCATAATAAACTTGAAGTTTATTGATAATTGCACACGTCATGGTGTAAACCTGAACTTTGTTGATAATTTATCTAGTTGGCATAATTGGTTTAGCCATATCAATTTAAGTATGATGTGCAAAAAAATAGAGAATTCACACGGGTAAATATTAAAGAACTAGAAAGTTCTTTACGAATTCTCTTATATTGCTTGTTCTCATTAATTAATTGACCAACTAAAGTTACGATTGAATCCCATGAATGCTGGAAATATCACAGGTGAATATGGGCCCATTAACCTCCCATGTATACCACATAAGATGCATCTATGAGATGGTTGCATGTGCGATTATTATTAACCCGCAACATAGTATTTGCGAGGTAACTTGCTCAATAATTTAATTTAGAGCATATTTCAGATTTTCTATTCAAGAACTTCATCTTGATAAGTTGGTCTACATCACAGCTGGTTTAGCAAAATAATTTATTGAGTGCCTCCACTTAATAGCTAAACAATTGCTTATGAGAACAAAGCTTTGTATATCAGTTTGATATACGTATATATTTTGATTAACACCATAAAACACAAAGATGAGTTCTCAAAGTTGAGAAAACAAGTTAGTTTTTCTAACATGAGGGGGAGACAAGAGACAACAGTTGAGAAAAAGTTACATGGAATGAATTATCATTTATACATCTAGATCCTCGAATAAAATAATATGAACTTGAAGTTCATAAAAGGATAATTCATGTGCAATTTATTACAAAGCATGCCAAACGCATTTGCTGACCCAAATAAAGTAACTATATTCTCATTGAAAATTCTCATATTAAGTCCTAGAAGGACAAAATCTCTGGTAAGTTTAAAGCGTATAGACAATCGGTTTCAAATAAACTTCTTGATAAAGAAGATGAGCAAATTATCAAAATGATCATAATAAAGGAGGCAAGTGATCTAGAAGATCACATGACATAATACTTCATAAAACCCCAGGAGAGGTTTAGGTACCTGAAATGAATGAAGAGATCTCTATGTTATGTCTTTATGAAAAAATATTGAAACAGATATAAAATGTTTGTCGACGACATCTATGATAGCGCTAAATATATATATGAGGATCTTAAGTCTGAATAAACAATTCGAATAGAATTGGTTTCATATGAAAAACATGTAGTTTTGAACATGTAGTTCAAACACTTGAAAGTATAAAGTCAATGGTATGTGCAATCAGTTTTCGATACCTCATTTCTCTAGCATGACATAAAAACTTGATATGCATCTAATTAAAGTCTATTATATGGCTTATTTGACTATACTTATATAACAATCCATGAAGGATTTAAGTTGCTTGAAGCATATACAATTCTTGATCTTGAAGTACCACATCCTTAATGCAATTTATGCACAAATATATCTTGCTATAACTATAAGCACGATAATGTGATAGCGATGATACCTCTATGGAAATATTGAAGAGCCATTCTACGATATTTCTGAAGACATTATATCTCTATTAAGAATGATGATTTCAAGGTGCAATATATTCATTCAAGTTAATATGGATGATTTCTTTATCAAATCTCTACCAAAGATCTTTTGAAGATGGTGCACAAGATTGGAACGCAAATGCTTAAGGATGTGAATTGATGCTCTCATTAGGGGGAGTTGATGCGCGTTGCACTCTTTTTTCCTTACAAGGTTTTGTTCCATTGGGTTTTCCTTGCAAGGTTTTTAACGAGGCAACCAAAAGGCGCATTTCTAAACATGTGTACTCTTTTTCCTTTCTAGAATTTTTTTCCCACTGGGTTTTATTTTAGTTAAGGTTTTAACGAGACACATTATCTGATGAATAGACATTCAAGGGGGAGTGTTATAAATAGAGTTCTATTTATGGTGAATGTCTATATTTAGAGAGATTCTAGGGTTTATTACTTGGTGGCTAAGTTACCATCTCCCTATAAATAGAGAGTTCTATTCCAGTATAATTTATCCTAAATCAATAAGAATTCTTTCTGCCTACTTTTCTCTGCAATATTCTTCTTCTTTTTATTATTTTATAACATATCCTTAATTATTAGGAGAAGATATCAAATACTAAAATATATTTTTTAGAACTTCTTCAATTAGAACTCCTAAATATTAGGAATGTTTTTGTTACAATTGTATTCAATGTAAATATACTTTTAATGGGTAAAAACAATAAATATACTTTTAATGGGTAAAAACAATAAATACATCTCGCTAAAATCTTTCGTACTTTTAATAGTTTAATATAATATAGATAAATAGATAGATCAGCAACTAGTACATGTAGCAGATAAGATAGACATTATTTCCATTCACAATTCTTTTATCGATAATGGTTTGATAGAGTGTTTTTTATAATGTAGAGCTTAACTTAATTGGACTAGAGTACTAGACTCATGTTTTGATGATATGTTGGTCTTCACTGCTTCTAAATGGTGCAAAATATTAAGTCAATTTTAGGTGACACGTAAATTTGAGTTTTAGTAGTGATTAAAAATTGTTATTGCAGAAATTGCCATTTTTTCTTATTGTCTGCATTAAGCAGTCTAGCGCTTTCAGCTAAATTATAAAAAAGAAACGTTGTGTTCTATCCAGAGAAATTGTGTTGGTAGTAAGGTGCTCAAATGTACATGATCAACATATCCGTGATATAAGCTTCTTCCCCAATAATCTTCTTTTCGTCCGAGCGTCCTGTCACGATCCAAAAATCCAAGTCGTGATGGTACCTAACTCAACCTTCTAGGTAAGCCAACTAAACTCATCTATGATTATAAGAGAATAGAAATAGATAATTAAATATTTACAAATTTACCTAAGACCTGATAGTACGAATCACGAACTTCTAAGATTTGAAATTTTAAAACTGATACAAATAAATACACGTTCTGTTTGAGTGTTACATAAAGAGATTAGTGATAACCGAAGCCACAAAGGACAAGTGGCGGCTATATCCAAACACATAAACATCTTCCGAACCAGCACCCGGCATCACCAACAGCTCCGATCCAAAATCTGCATGCAATGTATAGAAGTGCAGTATCAGTACAACCGACCCCATGTACTGATAAGTATTTTGTATAACCTCGTCGAAGTAGTGACGAGACTTTTAGTTAAAAGATGCTTATTGTTATAACATGTACATTAGATTAGCATTAAAGCAGTTCAAAGTATAACAGATAAAGATATCATATACAACTCGGCGAGATAGTGAACAATTACTAAAAGGCATCACAATAGTAGATTTATAATCTTTCCTGGTATAAGAAGTATATCCAAGATATCACATCAAATGGTACGGTAACACCCTTCGTGCTTCTATCTCTGCCTTACCATATGTATATATATAAAATTTATTTGTGACACATCAATAGCATGGTAATACCCTTCGTGCGTTTAACTCATCCTCCGAAATGTAAGAGTAGCAGAACCAACCAGATGATGGAAATATCAATAACATGGATTACAGAGTAGGAAGTACACAAGTACAACAATGGACACAGATACACATGTGGACAATAGTAAAAGGCTAAGCAAAAAGCACGTGAGTAATAACAACAATTGAAAAACAACGAGTATCAACTTCAATTAACTAGCATATTGGCCTAAGTACAACTATAATAAATAAGACGGGAATACATAATTTCACAAGTTGACAGGTAAGGGCTTGAATGTCTAACATGGTGGAAGGCTTATACTAAAGTGCAACAGAATAGACACAACATGAGTATAATTATAAAAGCAGGGAATATGCATGTTATTTGCAAGTTAAGCAAGTAGAAGGTATGAGAAGCAGAACAAAAATTGAAATAGACACCAATGACAGAACAATAGCAACAAGTCACATTAGATCTATAATTATGACAATAACAGTTCAAGGTAAAGACATGAACGTATACACGAAAGACTGATATCAAACATAATGCATGTCCCTCATCCTCGCCTGCACGAAAACACCCATCATGCCATGACCTCATTATAACACATAATCATATCAATATAAATGAAATGGCATGTCATCACCTTTCGTACTTTTACTCTCAAATGATACAGAACAACATCACCCTTCGTGCTTTTACTCTCAATAACATAACACGACATCACCCTACGTGCTTTTACTCTCAATAACATGGAACGATATCACCCTTCGTGATTTACACTCTTCCTCACATGATAATGAATAGAAAATGGCACGGCATCACCCTTCGCGCTTTACACTCTTCCTTACCAAGTATATGAATATAAATAAAATGACAAGACAGGAAGAATAAATAACATCGAGGAGAGTGTTCAACGAATATTCCAAACAAATTCTCAATCACTGCTTTACAAGTCAACAATGATTCAATGAACCCTCAAGGGTCATATAATTCAAGTACTTCCACAAATCACACCATTTATCAACAACACAAGTATGGAATCTAACATCTCAACTATCGGCCGTAGCAATGTAGAAATGATTTTTGCACAGGGATGACCGATCTAGACATATCCATGTATCCTCGAAATTATATCAAATTTGATCAAGTTATATTAGGATAAGTCTTGATTATTAAAATATTATACTATGTTCTTTGTACCGGTAAATCTAGTTAGGCGTGAAGCAAGAAAGTTATGTAATTCTACAAGACACAATTATAGCACAACCCACCCCCGAGCATGATTAACCCCGACACATACATATACACTCGTCACCTCATATATTTTTCACCCCGCAGGTAGCAACCAATGACAAATAGGAGGAAAATATTCCCTCAACAAAGTTAGGCAAAATACTTACCTCAATTCGGCTAACTCAACACTCAACTTAACCTTTTTCTCTACGAATTCGCCTCCGCTCGACTCATTCTAGACAATGACGACTTGAATACATCACACAATGCAAGAGAAAACAACTTCAATTAATAAAGCTGCAATTTTTATTCAATTTCTAAAAAGTCAAACCCCCGAGCCCACCCAATCAAAACCCAGGCCCAAGGGTAGGTATAGACTACTGATAGCCTCACGAGTCCAAATATGTATTTTATTTTCAAATCCGAGTCCTATTTGACTTTTAAATCCTAAATTTTCATTTTACAAAACTTTGACTAAATCCCCAAATTTTTCCATAGATTTCTCATGAATTTGATATTAAATCTTGTATAAAATCATGAAACATAATTGAAAATTAATTAAAGATACCTTCCCAATGTTTTGGTATGAAAATAACCTCTCAAAATCGCTTCCCCTCGAATCTAGGGTTCAAAAATATGAAAATGAAGCAAAAACTCGGAATTCTCAGCACTTAACAGGCTGCAAATGTCGCATTTGTGAACAAAACTTCGCATTTGCGAATGGACAGTATTTTCGCAATTGCTATAAAAGATTGGTAACTGCGGATGAACAATGTTTTCATAATTTCCGTAAAAGGCTCGCAATTGCGAATGAACAGTATCGCACCAAAAACTAGCAAAATCTAAACTTCTTCGTAATGATCCAAAACCACCCCGAAACTCATCCAGAACCTTCCGGACACAAACCATATATAAATTTCAATCATAAAATACGCTATGTACCTGCTCACGTACTCAAAACACTGAAAAGAAGCCGTCTTAACCCGATATTGACCACGGTCAAACTCTCAAATTTCTTAACTTTACTAGTCTCTAAACCAATGATCCAAAAATACACCCAAGCCCCTCAGGACTCCAAACCAAAAGTGCACACCAGTCTAAAAATATCATATGAACTAGCTCGCGCGATAAAATCACCAAAATAATACATAGAACTACGAATTGGATACCAAATCAAATAAAATTTTTAAGGAAGCTGTGAAATCTCTATTTTTACCACCAGATGTCCGAATCATGTCAAACCGACTCTGTTTCCCACCAAATTTTATAGATAAGTCAAAAATATTATACTGTACCTGTACCAGATTCCGGAATCAAAATACAAACCCGATATCAATAATACCAAACATTCAATCAATTCTTAAAATACATTATATTTTTCAAACTTTTAATTTTCAATGAAAAATCATAACTCAAGCTAGGGACCTCGGAATTCGATTACAGGCATATGTCCAGATCCCATATTTCAGTACGGACCCACCGGAACCGTCAAAATATGGGTTCGGGTCCATTTACTCAAAATATTGACCGAAATCAACTAAAGTTAACTTTTTAGGCAAAAATTCTTGTTTTTATCAGTATTTTTTTAGCATATAAGCCTCCCAAGTCAATACCCGAACTGCACACGCAAATTAAGGAAGGCTAGAATGAGGCTCTAAAACACAGATTTTGGTCCTAAATCACCCAGCGAAGCACAGATACGCAAAATGACCAATCGGATTGTTACGTCCTCCACGACTTAAACACACGTTTGTCCTCGAACATGCCAGGAGTCATCCCAAAAGGGTGAACCTATGTCACCCTGTTCTACATAAGCCTGCCAACATAACACAATTGGAGATCCTTATTTCAATCTTGGTCGTGAAACCTTAGAACTCATTATCTATCATCCATAATTCATTGCAAGACCCAAATCCCACATCTACACACTGTATAAGTCTGAACAAGCTGTATCAAGTCACAACCATAACCTAAGATGTAATCACATGATATACCCCATCACTTCGACATTCACAGTAGGATTTGCTGACCACCATTACTTCCCAAAACAAATTCGGTGACGGTAGTAAATCTCATATCGATTAGAACCTCATTCAAAACCTTCATACCCTACCGATGATGAAAGAAGCACACATAATCGCTTAACCACTCATCTGATCAATAAGCCAAGAAACTATTTCGCCCGACCAGGGCCATTGTCCACATCCTCAACAAAATATAGTGTTATTCTTCCAAACCTTTCTCATCCCAATACAATAGCGCATATCTCAGGTCTAGAAACCCCATCTTAGCCAATACGAGCAGTCACAGCGACAAACATCAACAATAATCATATGGAGCCACACACAACCCGATTCCACACACTAACAAGTAATAATTCATACATGACAGATAATATAAGAAAACTACTAAGCAAGTTAAGCAGGTAGGAAAATTTTAGCATTTTACTATGAACTATTTTCAACAAGGTGAAAGCAAAATACAAGAAATAGAAATAAGGAGCTACATTTCATCACTGTACCGTTGCAGCGTGCAACCCGATCTCATTATATCAATCCATATAGGGTACCCATCGAGCCATAATACTTGGGTTCACTGATCACATGTGCGTCAATATCAAGCACAATCGAGTGCCAAAAAATATAACCGTGGGAAAAATTATTAGGAACACACAATACTAAGAAAGACCAACATAACTATGATGCAATAAGCAAATCAACATCCCAAATACTACCTCGCCCATAATGCCACGAGGCCTAAACAGAATCACAATATGCGTGTGAAAATTCATGTAACCCTCACAACTTGCCATAGTGTAAGAGAGAAACATCTAACATAAATAAAGGCGTGAATGACATCTATTCCACCCGATGATATACATGTGGTAACAACTGTGCAAGAACAAATAAATCCGTTTAGATACAGAATACATATTCTTATTAGGCTAAAAATAATCTCCAAACAAAATTCCAATCTTCCTCAAACATGAAATAAACCCTCAAAAAGTCTGTAGCAACTTTCCCATAACACCTACCGTCAATTATCCATTCCTCTAAATTTCTTCTCAACTCGCAATCTAGGAATAGTCTATCAACAAGAACATTCAGTCTCTGAGCCTCACGAATACCAAAATTTTCATACCCAATCTCAACACCGCTACTCGATAGCTAACACGTAACTCATACTCTATCATCTCACAGAAAAACACCCATAAAACAAAACACATGATACCTGTCAACAGGCAAACCCTACTTCGATGGGTACACATAGTGCCAGCAAAATCGAAACACCCGAAATCAACCGTGGTTATAGCCATGATAAATTGTCCGAAACTCGATAACACATAATCGCATAATCAGAACTAATCGCCTCTAACTCAATCGAGTAACGCAGACTGATAACCAGAAAGCAACTCAATCCCATATGATCGCCCTGAGGAAACTCCTAGGAACTCGAAGTCATTCTCGTATCACTCCAACATTGACATGTATACCCTTCTTGACAAGGAAATACCGCCGATCCGGTTACTACTCGCTACCATTTTCAAGCTTGCCCATAGACAAATTCAAAAGTCCTTAAAGGCTACGTAAGATCCGAAACTCTCCAGAACCTCCTCGATAACCACTCATCTTACTCTGATCATCAATGCACAACTAATATGCGTCAAGCAACCTGTGCTTCACCAGCGTATGACCATTTGAAGAAATAACCAAGCAATCCCTCAACCTAGAAACTGATACGGCCCATGACCCTACAATTCGATCGTCATTAACAGACTCCACAGCTTAGCTCAAAGACATAGATCACCTCATCGGCACCCCAAAGTACTATATCTTTACAGCATCCCCCGATCCACATGGGTATTTAGCTGAATACTTCAAAAATTCATGCAATACTAATCATAGAACACCCCAAAGATTCTGCCAAACGCTTACCCATCATTGCAATAGTCAAACAACTTCCCCAAATGCTCTGAAATGATGACATATGAACTCTACCAGATGGAAATCTCATACGAGACACACGATCCAAACTCATCATGCAAGAGATGGCCCACTGGTTATACTCAAATCGACACCTTGCCATGAACTCACCTTAATCACAATAGTCTGGCCATCAACCAATCTTCCTAAATCTGTGCTTTCCAACTAGACATATGAACCGCCTCATACCATAATTGAACGACTGGAAGATTTAACATCGCATCTGCTTCTGAGTCTAGACATCACATTGTGATGATAATCAAGCATCCATAGCCCATCATAATCCATCTGCAGCATCACCGATCGTCGGCACATAGGAATACTGAGCGCACAACATCACATATGAGCGATTGGAAGAGTCAAAGTCGTAAATTTCGAGCTGAAGAAATGCCGCATGATAAGAAAAGAAGAAAGGGAAATTTTTCCTAAATGCCATGTAGCCTCCCGAAGATAGGTATGGATGTCATCATACCAATCCGCAGAACTCTACTAGATCATTGCTTATGACTCGTAGAACCTACAAACCTAGTGCTCTGATACCACCTTGTCACGACCCAAAAACCACAAGTCATGGCACCTAATTCAACCCGCTAGGTAAGCCAACTAACAGAAATACAACTCATATAAGATTATAGGAGGATAGAAAATAAATAACTGAATATTTACAAATTTACCCAAGACCCGGTAGTATGAATCACGAGCTTTTAAGATGCGGAATTTCAAAACTGAAACAAATAAATACCCATTTTGTTTGAATGTTACATAAACATATTAGCAATAACCTAAACCACCAAGGACAAGTGGAGGCTATTTCAAAACAAACGAACATCTTCCGAACTAGCACCTCACGTCACCAGCAGCTCCGATCCAAAATTTGCACGCAATGTACAGGAGTGCAGTATCAGTACACAACCGATACAATGTACTGGTAAGTATTTTGTCTAACCTCGTCGAAGTAGTGACGAGGCTTTTAGTTAAAAGCTGCTTATTGTTATAACCTGTACATTAGATTAGCAGTAAATCGGTTCAAAGCATAACAGATAAATATTTCTTATACAACTGGGCGAGACAGTCAACAATTACTAAAAGGAAACATATAATAGATTTTCAATCTTTCCTGGTATAAGAAGTATATCCAAGATATCATATCAAATGGCACAGTCACACCATTCGTGCTTCTATCTCTATCTCACCATTTGTATATGTGTGTGTGTGTGTGCATATATATGTTTTGTGACATCAATTAGTACGGCAACATCCTTCGTGCATTCAACTCATCCTCCCAAATGTACGAGTAATAGAACCAACCAGATGATAGAAATATCGATAACAGGAATTACAAAGTAGGAAGTACGCAAGTACAACAATGAACAAGGATACACATGTGGGCATCAGTAAAAGATTAAGCAAAAAACACGTGAGTAATAACAACAATTGAAAAACAACGAGTATCAACTTCAATTAACTAGCATACCGGAGGCCTAAGTACAAATATGATAAATAAGACGGGAATACATGATTTCACAAGTTGACAGGTAAAGGCATGAATGGCTAACATGGTGAAAGGCTTATACTAAAATGCAACAGAATAGACACAACATGAGTATAATTATAAAAGCAGGGAATAGGCATGGTATTTGCAAGTTAAGCAAGTAGAAGGTATGAGAAACACAACAACAATTGAAATAAAGATCAATGATAGAACAATATCAACAAGTCACATTAGATCTATAATTATGAAAATAACAGTTCAAGATAAAGACATGAACGTATACACGGAAGACTGATATCAAATATAATGCATATCCCTCATCCTCGCCTGCACGGAAACACCCATCGTGCCATGACCTCAATAATAACAATATAAATGAAATGGAACGACATTGCCTTTCGTGCTTTTACTCTCAAATTATATGGCTCGGCATCACCCTTCGTGCTTTTACTCTCAATAAGGCACGACATACCCTTCGTGCTTTTACTCTCAATAACATGGCCCAACATTACTCTTCTTGCTTTACACTCTTCCTCACATGATAATGAATATAACATGACACGGCATCACCCTTTGGGCTTTACACTATTCCTTACCAAGCATATAATATCAATAAAATGACAAGGCAGGAAGTATAAATAACATCGAGGAGAGTGTTAACGAATATTCCAAACAAATTCTCAATCACTGCTTTACAAGACAACAATGATTTAATGAACCCTCAAGGTCCATATAATTCAAATACTTCCACAAATCACATCATTTATCGACAACACAAGTATAGAATCAAGCATCTCAAACTATCGACTGTAGCAATGTTGAAATGATTTTTGCATAGGGATGACCGAACTAGATAAATCCATGTATTCTCAGAATTCTATCAAATTTGATCAAGTTATATTAGGGCTAAGTCTTGATTACTAACATATTATAATACGTTCTTAGTATCGGTAAATCTAGTGAGGCGTGAAGTAAGGAAGTTCTGTAATTCCAGAAGACACAATTATAGCACAACCCACCCCCGAGCATGATTAACCCCGTCACATATATATACGCTCGTCACCACATATATGTATCACCCCGCAGGTAGCAACCAACGATAAATAGGAGGAAAAATCCCTTCCACAAAGTTAGGCAAAACACTTACCTCGATTCCGCTAACTCAACACTCATTTACCCTTTTCATCTACGAATTCGCCTTCGCTCGACTCAATCTAGACAATGACGACTTGAATACATCACACAATGCAAGAGAAAACAACTTAAATTAATAAAAATGTGATTTTTATTCAATTTCTAAAAGTCAACAAAAGTCAAACACTGGGCCCATCCGGTCAAAATCCGAGTCCAAGGGTAGGTCTTGGCTACCCATAGCTTCACGAGTCCAAATATGTATTTTGTTTTCAAATCTGAGTCCTATTCGACTCTCATATCTTAAATTTTCATTTTTCAAAACTTTGACTAATTCCCCAAAAATTTTCATAGATTTGTCATGAATTTGATATTAATCTTGTATAAAATCATAAAATATAGTTAAAAATTGATTAAAGATACTTACCCAATATTTTTTGGTATGAAAATCCCCTCTTAAAATTGCCTCACCTCGAAGCTAGGATTCAAAAATATGAAAATGAAGCAAAAACTTGAAATTCTCAGCACTTAACAGGCTGTAGATGTCACATTTGTGAACAAAACTTCGCATTTGCGAATGTATAGTGTTTTCGCAATTGCCATAATGGTTCGCAATTGCGAATGAACAATATTTTTACAATTGCCAAAAATGGTTCGTAATTGCGGATGAACAGTATTTTCGCAATGCCATAAAAGGTTCATAATTGCGAAAGAACAGTGTCGCACTGGAAACCAGCAAAATCCAAACTTCTCCAAAATGATCCGAAACCACCCCGAAACTCATCCAGAGTCTCCCGGACACAAACCATATATGAATTTCAATCATAAAACACGCTACGGACCTTCTCGCGTACTTAAAATACTGAAAAGAGGTAATCTTAACCCGATATTGACCATGGTCAAACTCCCAAATTTCTTAACTTTACTAGTCTCTCAACCAATGATCCAAAATACACCCAAGCCCCTCGGGTCTCCAAATCAAAAGTACACACCAGTCTAAAAATATCATACGAACTAGCTCGCATGATAAAATCACCAAAATAACGCCTAGAACTATAAATTGGACACCAAAACAAATGAAATTTTTAAAAAAGCTTTGAAATCTATTTTACCATTGGACGTCCGAATCACGTCAAACAGACTCCGTTTCCCACCAAATTTCACAGATAAGTCAAAAATAATATTGGATCTGTACCAGGCCCCAGAACCATAATACTAACCCGATATCAATAATGCCAAACATTCAATCAATTCTTAAAAATATTAGATTTTTCAAACTTTTAATTTTCAATAAAAATTCATAACTCAAGCAAGGGACCTTAGAATTCGATTACGAGCATACACCCAGATCTTATATTTCAATACGGACCCACCGGGACCGTTAAAATATCGGTCCGACCATCAGGGTCCATTTACTCAAAACGTTGATCGAAATCAACTAAAAATAATTTTTTAAGCAAATTTCTTATTTTTATTAGTTTTTTAGCATATAAGCCTCTCAGGTCAGTACCAGACTGCGCACACAAATCAAGGAAGGCTAGAATGAGGCTCTAAAGGCTTCGAGACACAGAGTTTGATCCTAAATTACCGAGCGAAGTGCAGATATTCATAACAACCAGTCGGACCGTTACACGTCCAAAACTCCACATGTAGCATTTAAATAGTGTGAGCAATTTTCTTAGAACTTAATAAAATCCTAGAGCCTAGTACGAAGAACTAAAATATATTGCGTACAACTTATCAAACTGAACCAATAAGGTTCTTTCTAGAGAATTCCATGATCCTAAATAATAAAAAACATAAGAGCATTTTAATTAGCTTTTAATTTTTTATCAATAAACAAAAGATATTATAGTATAAGAGAATTCTAACGACATTGATAGTGTCTGCATAAACTTCTACCAAATTTGTATCCTTATAATCTCCGACGATCAATTCATAATAAATGAACCCCAAAGCTTAAGAGTAACTAGACTCCACTGCATCAAATGCATCGACATAAATTGGACATTGATGACCATAGTTCCTTATAAGCACAACTATTTTATTAGTTTGTGGATACTAGTCATTTATTTATAGGCTACCATAGACAAAGACCTTATGATTCCATGTCTTTAATACGGAAGAGTCTGCGGTAATTGTCTCAGCCCATTTCTCGTCATAGTAGCATTTTAGGTTAAGAAAATCATCTGCCAATTTAGAATTGACAAGAAAACCCTATTAATCTTTTAAAAAATGCACCCTTCCTCAAAGAGCCCCAAAGCATGGGTGTTCGATATAACCAGAATGCAATACTGCTACGACTTAAACAACATAACTGAAACAACTACAATAACTATACATTAATTGCAAACAAGAGTTAATAATAGATAATGGGTTAGCATTCACACCAAAACAACAGAGAAAAGTGTCCAAGCATAAAGGATCAAATATTATGTCAATCTTGCTAGATATCCTTTAGAACATAAACACTGCCTAGAGTCTGTAGAGGTTATACTTCTGTATGAATTTACCTTATGCTTACTCTACACATCAATTGAGTGTACCCGGTTCATTGTTCATTGACATACACAACACCCACATACTCTTCTACATGCACTGAATACCATCCATAGTTCGCAGTAATTGCCTCCACTTCAACAGGGTTTGTCTTTATAGTGTGAAGACATTATCATGTTCAGGTTTGATCTCAACCTAGCATCTCCAAGCAAAAGCAATAATCGAATGGATGTTGCAGTAACTGCCTCCACTTTACATCGGGCGATCAACTCGAAGTTTTTCTCAAGACTATCATCATTAGATACAGGTTTCAAGTAAAAAAAGGTTAGCACAAAATAAAATAATTAGTTTTAATACATTTTCTTTGAATTGAGTACATATCTTTAGCAAGTAGGAAAAACTTTTCCCATGACCAAAATTGCGTTATAAATTAATATACAAATTGCCAACATGTTCAAGTATCTTTTAAGATGATATTAGATAATAAATCATTAATGGCTCAAGGCTTCTACAATATATATATATATTTTTTGTAACTTGTGTTACAATATTTTGTAACTTGTGTTGATATACTACATTGGTTCTTGTTGTTAAAAACTTTATTAACAGATAAGAAAATTTTGAGTAGTTTAATTCAAAATTTCACGATGTTAGACAAAATTTTATGGTTGAAAACTTGATATATCAAATGATAACTTAAACTTTGAAAGATTTATTACATTCCAAATGTCATGCCAACAATAAAATAATATTTTTTTAATTAATTGTAACTTTTAAACAAAAATAGTAAGTTTTCTTGTGGTAAATATTTTTGTATTAAATAAAAAGGTCAAATAATAAAGACATGAAAATCTTGAAGTTTTTAGATTAATTCTAATCACAATTTTATCCAACAAATAATACACTTATGAAGGATAGAAAATTCAATCAATATTTTTATGTTCAGATTTCGTGCTTTATATAATAATATAAATAATATATAATTTTCATAATTAGCCAAAATAAAGGTTTCAATGTACCTACCTCATAGGTTCTAGTTTTTCCTTCTTCGCATACATTTGCTTTATTTTGTTTCTTTATTGTGATGGTTTTTTTTTCAATTTTAACTCAATATTTTAAAACCAATTGTTTCTATGTTAAGGAACTAATTCTTAAGGAGATTACTCTATAGCTTCACATCTCAAAAAGTTAGAATAATAAATTATAAATAAGAGTATATATTAATTTATTCAAAAAATTATAGTAATATCTTATTGACTTTTAAATTTTAGGCCACAAGTTTTATTGAGTCGAATAAAAATTATGGTAAAAGAGGAATGAGGTAGAGCTACTGTAGAGGAACAGATCAAAGTTTCTCATAAGCTAACTTTTTTGGATGATAAAGTCCAGCAACGTGGGCAAAATGCAAAGTTGCTTACAATAATTTCAGTAGTTGGCAAAGTCAATTTTACTTCGAGAAGTTTTTTGGATTATGTGGAGGATTGTCACTATCTGGAATTTCCACCGTCGGGATCGTAATAGTGCCTAACTCTTAGAATGCTAGGCAAGCCAACAAAATAAAGTTCTAACACATAAATCATTAATCAAACCAGAAATTAGTGATAATTAAAACTAAGCAGATATGAAGTGTGAAAATTTTATAACAGTTTAAATAGTCTAGTACAAGACTACCCAAAAGATCTGGTATCACAATCCACGAACGTCTAAGAATTTTTACAAACATTGGTTTCAAGGATATACATATGTTTTTTGGAGTGAAATAAAACAGAAATCTAAAATAGAGGGAAGGGGACTCCAAGGTCTGAAAACGCCGACAGATCTACCTTAGGTCTCTTGTGGACTGAAGGCAGCAACCCAAACTCTGATCAGTATGGTCCAGTACCGGGGTCTGCACAGAAAGTGCAGAGTATAATATCAGTACAACCGACCCTATGTACTGGTAAGTGCCAAACCTAACCTCGGCGAAGTGGTGACGAGGCTAGGAAATGGAAAATAACATAAAACTGTGCAGATAAACAATATGATAACAGATTGATAATTAATTGAAGCTAAGCAGAATTTAACGGGAAGGGGGCAACATGCTATGAGGTACCAAAATAAAGAATCACACCAGTAGAGGAATTTAAATAGCTAGTACACTTTGAACCGATAATAACAAGTAACACAACAAATGGGAAAATGCACTGTATCACCCTTCGTGCTTTTACTCTCAGCCTCACCAGGTAATCAATAATAGAAAGGTGTACGGCATCACCCTTCGTGCTTTACCACTGTGATGACCCGACCTGTCGTCTCATGAGTTACCGCTCCGTTTTCCCCATTTTATGCTTCTTCATGTTTCATTATTGGTATTTGTTGTGTTAGAGTTGATTTGGATTGGTTTTGGTAGGAAATGAGGCACTTAGTCTCTTTAAGAAAGGTTTGGTTTGGAAAAGTCAACCGGATATTGACTTATGAGTTATAAGGCTCGGATGCGATTTTCGGTGATTCAGTTAGCTTCAGGGTTGGTTTGTGGCTTAGGAGTGTGATCGAAATTGATTTTGGAGGTCCGATGTAGAATTTGGCTTGAATTGGCGAAGTTAGTATTTTGGCGAATTTCGATTGGTAGATGAAATTTTTATCCAAGGGTCAGAATGGGATTGTGAGAGTTGCTGTAGCTTTGTTAGTTGATTTTGAATGTGTGTGCAAAATTTCAGGTTATTCGGAGGTGATTTGGTCGGGTTTTTGATCGAATGCATATTTCGGAAGTTTCTGAAGAACTTAGGCTTGAATTCGATGTCATTTGATGATTTTGGTGTTATTTAAGGTGTTTTGATGATTGGATCAAGTTTGAATAACGTTTTAGGATGTATTGGTATTTTTGGTTGAGGTCCCGAGGGCCTCGGGGTGAGTTCGGATGGCTAAACGGGAAGATTTGGACTTGTATTGAGTATTCACTGCTGCTTTTGGTATGTTTTTGCTTCTGCGGAATTTGGACCGCAGAAGCAGTGTCGCTTATGCGACTGGGGAACCACAGAAGCGGTTTGGACTTGAGTTGGATTTTCCGTAGAAGCGGTCCCGCTGGTTCAAGATCTAGGCCGCAGAAGCGGCCAGGGCCTTTAAGTGAAAAACCGCATGAGCGGTGTATTGTCCGCAGAAGCGGTCTCGCATAAGCAGAAATGGGACGGCAGACGCGAGATGGCTGGGCAGATTAATTAATTGGTCTTCTTCGCGAATTTTTGAAAGAGTAACATATTTCATTTCGGACTTGGAGAGTTTTTGGGCGATTTTGAAGAGGGTTTCAAAGGCTTTGACCAGGTATAAATTCTTGGACTTAAAACATGATTTTATGGTATAAACACATGGATTAGAGCTAGAAACTCAAGGAATTAATAGGCAAAAATGGTGATTAGGGCTTGAAACCTAAGAGAGCTTAAACTAGGTATTTGAGGGGTCAAATGGAATCCGATTTTTAGGATTTTGATATGTATAGACTCATGGCGAGATAAGGAATCCAACGATGTTAATTTTCTAATTTTTTGAGAAGTGGGACCGGGGCTCGAGTTTTGCAAATTTCGAGATTTTTGCTATTTTTCGATTTGTCTTCGATTGGATATTGTCCCATTGGCATATTATGATGTATTCACTATGATTTTGGATAGATTCGACGCACATGGAGGCCGAATTAAGGGGCAAAGGCGTTGCGAGCTAGGGATTTCGCCGGTTCGAGGTGAGTAATGATTGTAAATGATATCCTGAGGGTTTGAAACCCCGGATTGCACATCGCAGTGCTATATTAAGGTGACTTACACACCGGAAAGCGAGCGTGGGATAGAGCACCGTTGGGGATTGTGACTTGATCCGTCCCGATTGATGATTTTCACTGCGTATTTGATTGGAACATATTTGTTATTATCATCGCTTGGGCTGATTGCCATATTTGGGCTTGTTCCAATTATTTGAACCCTTCGGGTTTTTATCACTCTTTCCTCACTATTTGAAATACTACTTGAACTCAGTCCTGTTGATTATACTGTTTTTGCAAACTCAGCCATTTTAATTGAATTTTGAGACTTTACTGATATTTCACTGTTGTCCGGGCTGAGAACTATTATTTTATTGATGCCCGAGGGGCTTATGATATTTTCTGGACTGAGTGAGGCTTTTAGGCCTTGAGCATGAGGTGAGGAGGCTTTCAGGCCTCGAGTGATATGTGAGGAGGCTTTCAGGCCTCGAGTGATATGTGAGGAGTGACATGTGAGGAGGTTTTTAGGCCTCGAGTGTGATGTGAGAAGGCTTTCATGCCTTGATTTATATTTCACGAGGTGGCTTGATATTGCGATTGGGCCGTAAGGGGTCCCTCCTGGAGTCTGTACACCCCTAGTGAGCGCGGGTACCCATGAGATGTGATATTGAGCCCGAGGGGCTGATACTGTTTGAGTGATGTGATACTGAGCCCGAGGGGCTGATACTGTTCTGAGTGATGTGATACTGTGCCCGAGGGGCTGATACTATTCTGAGCGATTGATATTGAGCCCGAGGGGCTGGTACTATTTTGAGATGTTGCTTGAGGGGCGAACTTTTATGTGCGCACCTTGCATATTTATTTGCCTTTTTACCTGTTATACTGTGGTATTTATGCCCAAGGGGCAGATTTTTCTGTTCTTATCAGCACTAACTGTTTTGAAGTCATTTCATAACTGTTTAAAGGATCATTTTCAAAAGAGATTTAAATTGAGCCAAGATATTTCTAAGGATTTCACAGTTTTCACTATTTTTCTCAGAGAATTGTACTCTGCTTCTATACAGCATGTTGGTTGGTTTATGTGATTTCTTGCTGCTCAATTGTTATATACCTTTATTACTCACTGAGTTGGAGTACTCACTTTACTCCATGCACCTCGTGTGCAGTTGCAGGTATTTATTCACCCGGTAGCGGGTATTGGCTGCGTGGAGGCAGAGTTGTAAAGGTTTAGCAAGGTGAATGCCAGCGTTCGCAGCACCACTGTCTTTCTATATTATTCATTATTCCTATTTAGTGTATTTCTAGACTTGTCAAGTGGAATTACATTCTTATAGATGCTCGTGACTTGTGACACCCTAATTAGGACTGTGTTGGGTTGTAATTTTGTTAATTAATATCATTAAGTTATATTTTTGCTAATGATTTATGCTTAAATATTTGAAAGAGACGAGATGAGTTAGTTGGCTGGCCTTGTCCCCACGAGAGGCACCATCACGACCAGTGCGGGGTTTGGGTCGTGACAAGTTGGTATTAGAGCCTAGGGTACTAGGTCTCACGAGTCATGAGTAGTTTTAGTAGTGTCTCTCGGATCGGTACGGAGATGTCTGTATTTATCCTCGAGAGGCTGTGGAACCTTTAGGAAAACTTCACATTCTTGATTTCTTATCGTGCGTCCTTGATTCAGCTTGAAAAGAAACTCCTGAAATTCCTTCCACGCGTTTGTATGCGCGCATGAGCGCTCAGTATCAGATGTGTCTTGATGGCTTGTGATTCCCCGATCAAGGGGCGAGATGTGATCTCTGTGAGTTTGATGTTGGGCCAGTCTGGAGGACTTAAGGCCGGATCTTTGCCTATGGCTTGAGCACCGAGGTGCTGATTGTGTGAGCAAGTATTTTGAACTTATATGTTCGGTATTGTCCCTATTAGCGGGAATGGCAGTTGGATATCCATGTGATGAGTATGTTAATACTGCAAGATGTATCTATATGACTTGGTAGTGATGAAGAAGTCTGCTGGATGATAGATGAACTGTAAGTGTTCGATTCCTATTATGATTTGATATGTAGCCCGAGTTATGGGTGCGTGAAGAATCGTTTCGTGTCTCCTAATTGGGGAGTGAAGTGCATTTCATGTGGCGGTATGAGTCCAGACTCAGGAACACTAAGTGATTGTGTAATATGTATGACGATGGAAGGTATACACAAATGTTAAATTGAGGCGAAACAGGTGGGTTATCTCCTACGGAGCATTCTTAAGTGGTATGATCCTTATGTGTATGTTAGAAGGTCTCATATGTAATTGAAGGGTACGTGTTGAAATTTGAGATTTCAGACTGCTTAAGAGAGTGGGCTTCACTATTGCGGGGTTGAATGCGAGATTTGCAGAAGAGTTAAAAAAAATATTTCGAGATGATTTGTGTTTCCACGAGCTTATGAAGGATTGAGTTTAATCTCATTATGGTATTAAGGCATCAATAGAGTATATGCGTTATGAGTTGTTGGGAGTGTTTTGATCCATGGCTTCGAGACAAGTTGGAGAGTTTGCTATTGATTAGCTAATTGTACGGTTATGTGCTATGTTGGTTCCAGTTTGAGGCATGCTGGCGAATCAGTTCTGGTTGCGGAAATTGAGTCGAGGATGGCACGAGTGAAGGAAAATTTTGATAAAGGTTACATGGTGCTTCGTAGATGTGTGAGAATCTCAAGATGTCTTAAGCTGTTGTTGATAAGGAATGCTCGGTTCATGGAGCAGGAAGATGCTTGTTTGTATTGGGATGAGGTCATATCCTGCGGTGCCAGAGTGCTAATGAGGCACGGGTGGTTAAGTTCATTTGATCAGGTGAATGGCAGTTCGAATAAGAAGTAAATGACTCTCGAGAATGGTTTTAATGTGTTCAAGATTCTACATGTAACAATCAGGTGTCTTAAGGTTGTGTATGTGGTTAGAGACTGTGTTTTCATTGGAAAATGTCAAGACTTGTGGTATTTTATGTTAATTATGGGATTATATATACCAATATTGGGAAAGTAAATGTAACAAATTTAGCTTCGCAGGAAGTTTTTCAGAATAAAGCATTCTGGAATGTGGTGTTTCTGGGAACACTTGAGAGACTATTCAGTGGCCTATGGGTCTTAGACAGTGTGGTCTTATGCTTGGTTCTCGTGTAGTAAGCCTGGGTTGAGGCATTGTGGTGCTACAACAAGAGGGAATATCAAGTTGATGACGAATCAGAAGGAAAATTAGATAGATGGAATAGCTTGATAGTAGACCGGATCGGTATGGTAAGGATATGATTAATTCCTTGTATGTGTTCGAGGTAATGAGCCCTTGCAAGTATTTTGCAGCAATGCTGTTGGGTTTTGATGGCTTTCTTAGCTTGGTCAAGTTAGAAGGATTCCGTCCCGGCAGTTTAATTTATGCAAACGAAATTGACAGAGTTCTTGTTGATTTCTACCGTGGTTGAAGAGGTGCATTTTTTACGAATATGAGAGGCATGGGATGTGTAATGATTTTCTTCTAGATGGGATCAATGGAAGTTCTTGGCTAGTTGATACGTAGATTTCTGTGGCTCGGAAGGGAGATAAAAGTTTTCATGCTATGTATGTTGTAGAGGACCGAGACTGGCGTGTGCTAGGTTACAGTTCAGTTCTGGAAGGAAGTTCATAAAACTCTTAGAAAACAGGTAGCCAGAGATAATCAAGGAAATGGTACTGCTAATTGGAAGTGATGATGAGAGTATATGTCTCAGAAAAAGGTAATGTGATTAAACTGATGATACTTCGATAATATTACGACATTTTCTTGTTGGATCAACTGGTGGTATTCGGGTTTGCTTGGTAGCACAGGGAAATTTTAAAGTATCTATCATGGAATGATGGGGTATTTAAGGTGTGGTATGCCTTCGAAAGGCAAAATTGGGATCAGGTACGATGATTCGTGTGCTATATGGAGTTGGAGACTGGGAGTTCTTATGTACAGGCTATGTTGTGGTTGTGGATCGTGTGTATCGGCACCGTTTAGCGGCTATCAGGATTAAGGCTCGAGTGGGTCTTTATTTGCTTGGTAAGTTAGATTTTGGATATGATGTTGGAGTGTAGACTGATTGTCTTAGTGTTGGGTTATTCTGGACTATTGCGCCATGGGCTGTGCTAGAAATGCTACGGGTCGAGTGGCAAGGTCTGTCGGATTATGTTCTAGCAGAATGGCTTATATTTCAAAGACCAGTGGACGGTTGGGAAGGGTTTCTTTTCTTAATTGGGCCTTCGTGATGGATGTCAGTATAGAGGTTTCTACCATTGATTCAGTTCCAAAGTAGAGGGACTTTTCGGATGTATTTCTTGTGATCGGACATGTCGCCAGACGAGGTTGGGGATTTCGGTATAGATTTGGTGCCAAGCACTGTATCGTATGGCTCCGGTAGGAGCTGTAGTAGTGGAAGGAGCAGCTTCAGGCTTCCTTGAGGATTGATTCGTTAGCAGGTCAATGTGGATGCGTGTTCTAGCTTGAGTCCGCTTGGTTGGCCGCAAAAATTTTATTATTGAGGGACATGTTGATTCGATAATTAGTGAGCTTGTTAGTGATCTGGGGAGATCTAGGAGTTTCTATTATGCCGTGAGACGTTATAATTCGTTGGTTATGGGCACAAGTGGTGCGGTTCTATTGGGGATTCATAGTGAAAGTCGAGCGGGAAAAGTAATTGGGTGTTGCTCGGTAAGTGATGTACCGGTTATGTTCTATCAGGCTTGCGTGGCATATGTTATTTGTTTCACCATGGGTATAATGATTTTCTTGGGTTCCAGACATCAATTGTGCTTGGCTCTCGATTTTGAGCATAGTGACTTAAGGTGTTTCATGTGTTACCGCTCTGTTTCCCCCATTTTATGCTTCTTCATGTTTTATTATCGGTATTTGGTGTGTTAGAGTTGATTTGGATTGGTTTTGGTAGGAAATGAGGCACTTAGTCTCTTTAAGGAAGGTTTGGTTTGGAAAAATCAATCGAATGTTGACTTATGAATTATAAGGCTCGGATGCAATTTCTGGTGATTCAGTTAGCTTCGGGGGTTGGTTTGTGGCTTAGGAGTGTGATCAGAATTGATTTTGGAGGTCCGATGTAGAATTTGGCTTGAATTGGCGAAGTTAGTATTTTGACGAATTCCGGTTGATAGGTGAGATTTTGATCTGAGGGTCGGAATGGGATTCCGAGAGTTGCTGTAGCTTTGTTAGGTGATTTTGAATGTGTGTGCAAAATATCAGGTTATTCGGAGGTGATTTGGTCGGATTTTTGATCGAATGCGTGTTTCGGAAGTTTCTAAAGAACTTAGGCTTGAATTCGATATAATTTGATGATTTTGGTGTTAGTTGAGGTGTTTTGATGATTGGAGAAAGTTTGAATAACGTTTTAGGATGTATTGGTGTTTTTGGTTGAGGTCCTGGGGGCCTCGAGGTGAGTTCGGGTGGCTAAACGGGAAGATTTGGACTTGTATTGAGTATTCACTGCTGCTTCTGGTATGTTTTCGCTTCTGTGGAATTTTGACCACAGAAGCGGTATCGCCTATGCGACTGGGGAACTGCAAAAGCGGTTTGGACTTGAGTTGGGTTTTCCGCAGAAGCGAAAGTTTGGACCGCAGAAGTGGTCCCGCTGGTGCGAGATTTGGGCTGCAGAAGCGGTTGAGGCTTTTAAGTGGAAAACCACAGAAGCGGTGTATTGTCCGCAGAATCGGACCCGCATAAGCGGAAACGGGACCGCAGAAGCGAGATTGCTGGGTAGATTAATTAATTGGTCTTCTTCGCAAATTTTTGAAAGAGTAACATATTTCACTTCGGACATGGAGAGTTTTTGGGCGATTTTGAAGAAGGTTTCAAGGGCTTTGATCAGGTATGAATTCTTGGACTTAAAACATGATTTTATGGTGTAAACACATGGATTAGAGCTGGAAACTCAAGGAATTAATAGGCAAAAATGGTGATTAGGGCTTGAAACCTAAGAGAGCTTAAACTAGGGATTTGAGGGGCCAAATGGACTCCGATTTTTGGGATTTTGATATGTATAGAATCGTGGCGAGATAAGGAATCCGGTGATGTTAATTTTCTAATTTTTCGAGAAGTGGGCCCGGGGCTCGAGTTTTGCGAATTTCGAGATTTTTGCTATTTTTCGATTTGTCTTCGATTGGGTATTGTCCCGTTGGCATATTGTGATGTATTCACTCTGATTTTGGATAGATTCGACGCGCGTGGAGGCCGAATTGAGGGGCACAGGCGTCGCAAGCTTGGGATTTTGCCGGTTCGAGGTGAGTAATGATTGTAAATGATATCCCGAGGATTTGAAACCCTGGATGAACATCGTAGTGCTATGTTGAGGTGACTTACACGCCGGAAAGCGAGTGTGGGGTAGAGCACCGTTGGGGATTGTGACTTGGTCCATCAAGATTGATGATTTTCACCGCGTATTTGACTGGAACATATTTGTTATTATCATGGCTTGGGCTGATTGCCATATTTGGGCTTGTGCCAATTATTTGAACCTTTAGGGGATTTTTATCACTCTTTCCTCACTATTTGATATAATACTTGAACTCAGTCCTGTTGATTATACTATTTTTGCAAACTCAACCGTTTTATTAAATTTTGAGACTTTACTGATATTTCACTGTTGTCTGGGCTGAGAACTATTATTTTATTGATGCCCGAGGGGCTTATGATATTTTCTGGACTGAGTGAGGCTTTCAGGCATTGAGCGTGAGGTGAGGAGGCTTTCAGGCCTCGAGTGATATGTGAGGAGGCTTTCAGGCCTCGAGTGATATGTGAGGAGGCTTTCAGACCTCGAGTGATATGTGAGGAGGCTTTCAGGCCTCGAGTGATATGTGAGGAGGCTTTCAGGCCTCGAGTGATATGTGAGGAGCCTTTCAGATCTCGAGTGATATATGAGGAGGCTTTCAGGACTCGAGTGATATTTGAGGAGGCTTTCAGGCCTCGAGTGTGATGTGAGAAGGCTTTTAGGCCTTGATTTATATGCCACGAGGTCGCTTGATATTGTGCTTGGGCCGTAAGTGGCTCCTCCCGGAGTCTGTACAACCCCAGTGAGCGCGGGTACCCATGTGATGTGATACTGAGCCCGAGGGGCTGATACCGTTTGAGTGATGCGATACTGAGCCCGAGGGGCCGATACTGTTCTGAGTGATGTGATACTGTGTCCGAGGGGCTGATACTGCTCTGAGCGATTGATATTGAGCCCGAGGGGCTGGTACTATTTTGAGATGTTGCCCGAGGGGCGAACTTTTATGTTTGACCTTGCATATTTATTTGCCTTTTTGCCTGTTATACTGTGGTATTTGTGCCCTAGGGGTGGATTTTTCTGTGCTTATCAGCACTAACTGTTTTGAAATCATTTCGTAACTGTTGAAAGGATCATTTTCAAAAGAGATTTAAACTGAGCCAAGATATTTCTAAGGATTTCATAGTTTTCACTGTTTTTCTCAGAGAATTGTACCCTGCTTCTATACAACATGTTTGTTGCTTTACGTTATTTCTTGCTGCTCAGCTGTTATTTACCTTTATTACTCACTGAATTAGAGTAATCACTTTACTCCCTGCACCTCGCGTGCAGTTGCAGGTATTTATTCACCCGGTGGCGGGTATTGGCTGCGTGGAAGCAGAGTTGTAAAGGTTTAGCGAGGTGACTGCCAGTGTTCGCAGCACCACTGTCTTTCTATGTTATTCATTATTCCTGTTCAGTGTATTTCTAGACTTGTCAGGTAGAATTACATTCTTATAGATGCTCGTGACTTGTGACACCCCGATTAGGCCTGTGTTGGGTTTTAATTTCGTTAATTAATATCATTAAGTCATATTTTTGCTAATCATTATGCTTAACTATTTGAAAGAGACGAGTTGGGTTAGTTGGCTGGCCTTGTCCCCACGAGAGGCGCCATCACGACCAGTGCGGGGTTTGGGTCATGACAACCACTCAGCCTCACCATATGAATAACAGAAATATGTACGACATCACCCTTCGTGCTTTATCCCTCTTCCTCACCACATAAGTAATAGAAACCTCCCCGCACGACATCATCGTTCGTGCTTTATCACTCTCCCTCACTATAAGAGACAACAGAAATAATAACAACCCGACAAGGACATCATAATTAAAAAACTTCATTTCATTGTTTAACTTCACAACATAAATCTCAGCTTGAGCCAGTACTCAACCAATATCCAAAACCAGGAAATCATAATTAGACTTGTTTAACATGAATAATAACCAGTTTAAGCAGGAACAATATGTATAAAGAAACACAACAGTCACAAGTATAAGGCTCACTCACATGCTATGACCCAACAACAACGTAGAGATACTACCTCACCTATACGTTGTACTTAACAACTAAACATGTAGTAAATAAGGCAACAATACCTAATCCCTCAAACTAAGGTTAGCCACAACACTTACCTCGATTCCACGACCAAACTCAAGCCTCAAGTACCGCTTTTCCCTTAGTTTTCACTTCCAATCCGATCATATCTATTCATAATTAGCTTATTAACATCAATTAACTCTAAAGAAACCAATTTCAATGCATAATTATAGATTTCCCATCGTTTTTCCAAAAAGTCAAAAATTGATCCCGGGTCCGCTTGGTCAAAACTCAAAATTCGAACCAAAACCCAATTATTCATTCACCCCCGAGACCGGATATACAATTGGTTTTGGAATCTGACCTCAATTTGAGGTCTAAATCCCCAAATTTCGAAATTCCTAAGTTCTACCCAAAGACACCCAATTCCACCATGAAAAACCCTACATTTTATGATGAAATCTTGTAAAAAGATGAAATAGATTGAAAGAAATAAGTTAAGAATCATTTACCTATGATTTTGGGAAGAAATGGACTTTGAAAAATTGCCTATTGAAGTTTAGGTTTTGAAAAATGGGAGAATGAATGAAAAATCCCATCCAGAAATAGTTTGAATAGTCGCAGTTATCGCATTTGCGATCACAGGTTCGCAAATGCGAACTCGCAAATGCATACTCGCAAATGCGAACTCGCAAATGTGGGCTTTACTTCGCAAATGCGAAGATTGGCCTGGCCTGTTGGCATCGCAAATGCGAACAAGTGTTCATAAATGCGGCCTCGGTTCTCATCACAAATGCGACATTGAGCTTCGCAAATGCGAAGGTCCCATTCCAAGCCTTGTGATCGCAAATGCGACATAACTTCGCAAATGCAAAGTTTTTTAGACCTGCAACATACCAGAAAAATTCCTTAAGTCCAAATTACTCCGTAGTCTATCCAAAACTCACCCGAGCCCTCGGGGATCCAAATAAAACATACACACAAGTCTTAAAACATCATACGAATTTTCTCATGCGATCAAATCGCCAAATTAACACCTGGAAGTATGAATTCAACACCAAAACACCTGAAATTTTCAAGATAGTTTCAAACTTTCTGTTTTCTCAACCAAAAGTTTGAATCACGTCAAATTACTTTCGTTTCTCACTAAACTTCACAGATATGGTATAAATATCATAACGGACATGTACCGGGCCGCGGAACCATAATACGGCCCCGATACCAACAGTATCAAACATTATTCAATTTCTAAAATCCATTATATTTTCAGTTTAACAATTTTCTTCAAAAATTCATTTCTTAGACTAGGGACCTTGGAATTCGATCCCCGGCATATGCCCAAGTCCCATATTTTACTACGCACCCTCCGGGATCGTCGAATCACGAGTCCGGGTCCGTTTACTCAAAATATTGACCGAAGTCAACTTAAATCAATAAAGGTAAAACTTAATATTTTTCTCAAATTTTATATAAAGGCTTTCCAGAAACATGCTCGGATTATGCACGCAAGTCGAGGAAAAAGAAAATGAGTTTTTGAAGGCCTCGAAACACGAAATCAGATTCTAAAACAAAGTATGACCCTTTGGGTCATCACATTCTGCACATCTAAAATAACCATTCGTCCTTGAACGGACATAGAAAAATACCTGAGTCGGTAGAAAGATGGGGGATATCTGCTCCTCATATCGGACTCGGACTCCCAGGTAGTTGCCTCAATAGGCCGACCTCTCCACTACACACAAATCGAAGGATAATTCTTCGATCTCAACTAACGAACCTGCCGGTCTGGAATAGCTACTGGCTCCTCCTACTAGGTCAAATCCTTTTCCAGCTGGACAGTGCTTAAGTTTGACACATGACAGATTGCCATAATACTTCCGAAGCATGGATAAATGAAACACTGGATGCACATCCGATAAACCAGGCGGTAACGCAAGTCTATAAGCCACCTCTCCCACTCGATCAAGGATCTCAAAAGGCCCAATGAACCTAGGGCTTAACTTGTCCTTCTTCCCAAATCTCATCACACTCTTCATGGGCGACACTCGAAGCAACACTCACTCTCCAACCATGAATGACACATCACGAATCTTACAGTCGGCATAACTCTTTTACCTGGAAGACTGAGCTATACGAAGCCTATCCTAAATAATCTTAACTTTATCCAAGGAATCATGTACTAAATCTGTACCCAACAACCGAGCCTCTCCCGTCTCAAACCACCCAACTGGTGATCGATACCGTATACCATATAATGCCTCATAAGGAGCCATCTGGATGCTCGACTGATAGCCGTTGCTATAGGCAAACTCCACTAATGGCAAGAACTGATCCCAAGAACATCTAAAGTCAATAACACAGGCGCAGAGCATATCCTCCAAAATCTGAATAGTACGCTCGGACTGTCCCTCTGAGGATGAAATGCTGTTCTCAACTTAACCCGCATTCCCACATGCTGTATTGCCCTCCAGAAATGCGAGGTAAACTGTGTACCTCAGTCAAAAATGATAGACACCGGCATACCATGAAGATGAACAATCTCTCGAATATAGATCTCAGCGAATCACATCGAAGAGTAGGAAACTGCCACAACAATGAAATGCACTGACTTAGTTATCCTATCAACAATAACCCATATTGCATCAAACTTCCTCCGAGTCCGTGGGAGTCCAACAACAAAATCCATAGTGATACGGTCCCACTTCCACTCAAGAATCTCAATCTTCTGAAGCAACCCGCCAGTCTTTGATGCTCGTACTTTACTTGATGATAATTCAAACATCGAGCTACATATGCAACAATATTCTTCTTCATCCTCCTCCACCAATAATGCTACCGCAAGTCCTGATACATCTTGACAACACTCAGATGAATAGAATACCGGGAACTATAGGCCTCCTCTAGAATTAACTCACGAAGCCCATCCACATTAGGCACACAAACTCGACCCTGTATCCTCAAACCTCCATCATCTCCAACTATAACCTGCTTGGCATCTTTTTTACACACCATTTCCCTAAGGACAATTAAATAAGGATCCTCATACTACCGATCTCTGATATGCTAAATTAATAAAGACCGAGCGACTGTACAAGATAGAACATGGCTGGGCTCAGAAACATCCAACCTCATGAATTGATTGGCCAAAGCCTGAACATCCAAATAAAGGGGTCTCTCACCGACTGGAATATACACAAGGCTACCCATACTAGCCGATTTCCTACTCAAAGCATTGGCCACCACATTGGCCTTCCCTGGATGATACAAGATGGTGATATCATTAGTCTTTCAATAGCTCCAACCACCTCTTCTGCCTTAAAGTTAGCTCCTTCTGTTTGAAAAAGTATTGTAAACTCTTGTGATTCGTGAACATCTCACATAACACGCCATATAAATAATGCCTCCAAATTTTCAGCGCATGAATAATGGCTGCTAGCTCCAAATCATAAACTGGATAATTTGTCTTGTGAATCTTCAACTGCTAGGAAGCATATACAATAACCTTGCCATTCTGCATCAACTCCGCACCAAGTCCAATACAAGATGCATCACAATATACTATATATGGCCCTAAACCTGTGGGCAACACAACACCGATGCCGAAGTCAAAGCTTTCTTGAGCTACTGAAAGCTCGCCTCACATTTGTCCGACCACCTGAACAGGGCACCCTTCTAGGTCAATCTGGTTATCTGGGCTGCTATAGATGAAAACCCTTTCATAAACCGATGGTAATATTCTGCCAAGCCCAAGAAACTCCGGATCTCTATAGCTGATGTGGATCTAGGCCAGTCCTTGACTACCTCAATCTTCTTAGGATCCACCTAAATACCCACTACTAATACAATATGACCCAAAGCAACTGAACTCAACCAAAACTCACATTTCAAAAACTTAGCATATAACTGGCTGCCTCTTAGAGTCGAAGAATGATCCGATGCTACTGCTCGTGCTCCTCTAGGCTACGAGAGTTGATCAAGATATCATCAATGAAAACAATCACAAAGGAATCTAGATAGGGCATAAACACCCGGTTCATCAAATCCATAAATGCTGCTTGGGCATTTGTCAACCCAAATGACATTACTAGAAACTTATAATGCCCGTACGGAGTGTGAGAGGCTATTTTAGGGACATCAGATGCCCTAATCCTCAACTGATAGTAGCTGGATCTCAAATTAATCTTTGAAAGAACATTGGCACCCTGAATCTGATCAAATAAGTCATAAATCCTTGGCAATGGATACTTGTTCTTGGTGGTGACTTTGTTTAATTGCCGATAATCTATGAACATCCTCATCGATCTATCCTTCTGCTTAACAAACAACACCGGCGTGTCCTAGAGCGAGACACTCGGTCTAATAAAGCCCTTATCAAGCAAATCTTGCAACTATTACTTCAATTCTTTCTACTCTAACGGGGCCATGCGATACAACGAAATAGAAATGGGCTGAGTGCTTGGAGCCAAATCAATGTAAAAGTCAATATGCCTATCGGGTGGAATCCCTAGCAGGTCTACAGGAAATACCTCTGGAAACTCCCAAACAACTGGCACATAATCCATAGACGGAACCTCAACCCTATAATCACGAACGTAAGCCAAATAAGCCAAACACCCCTTCTCGACCATACACAGAGCTTTTATATAAGAGATAACTCTATTGATAGAATGACCAAGAGTCCCTCTCCACTCCAATCGAGGCAACCATGAAAATGCTAAGGTCACAGTCTTGGCGTGACAGTCCAATATAGCATGATAATGTGACAACCAATCCATCCCCAAAATAGCATCGAAGTCAACCATATCGAGGAGTAGGAGATCTATACTAGTCTCAAGAACCCCAATAACAACCACATAGGAATGATATACATGACCTACAATAATAGAATCCCCTAGTGGTGTGGAGACATACACAAGAGCCCTCAAAGAATCACGAGGCACAACTAAATATGGAGCAAAGTAAGATGACACATAAGAGTAAGTAGACCTTGGATCAAATAAAACCGAAGTATATCTAGTGCAAATTGAAACCATACCTCTGATAACTGCAACAGAGGACTCAGCCTCAGGCCTAGCTAGAATAGTATAAAATTGGGGTTGGGCTGCACCAGCTTGAACTACATCCTTGGGATGGCGTCCTGCTGGCTGACCTCCACCTCTAGCGGCCTGACCTCCATCTCTAACGGCCTGACCTCCACCTCTAGCGAGCTGAGCCCAACCTCTGGCTCCCTAACCCCTACCTCTAGCTGGCTAGGCAAGCTCTGCTGGAATCATGGTACTAGAACCTTGATGCTGAGAGATACTCGAATCTAGCAATATGCCTCGAATCACGGCAAGTATAACAAGACCTCAGCTATTGAGATTTTTGACCCTGAAACTGACCCTGACGGTCTGAGTAACTACCTTAAAACTTTGGAGCGTGGTGCAATGATAGGAGCTGGTGGTGCACTGTAGAGTAGCTGATCAGAATACTGCATATAAGGGCCACGACCACCTGAAGCACTGTGAGAAGCTTGAAGTGATCAATGAAACAGCCTAGGAGGATGTCCTCTACCAAAAGAATCTATGCCTCTAGACGAGGCACTGAACCTGCTAGAATGTTGAGGCCTCTTGTCCGACCCCTAACCACTCCCATGAGCTAGAACTATTTCAACTCGCCTGGCCACATTGGTCGCATCCTGAAAAGATATCTCGCTCTCTCTGTGGGGAGTATTATAAGAGCACGACAAACCTAATCAATAAACCTAGTCTCATACTGAGTGACATTCATAGAACCCCGTTGAAGATGCTCGAACCGCTTGCGGTGATCTTGTCTCTAAGTGACGGGAAGGAACTTCTTGAGAAATAGCCGAGAGAACTGGTCCCATGTCACAGTAGGCAACCCAGCTGATCTGGCTAAACAAATATCCCTCCAACATTTCTTGGCGGAACCTGACAGACGAAATGCAGCAATGTCGACCCCATTGGTCTCCACTATCCCCATGTTCCGTAAAACCTCGTGACAACTGTCCAAATAGTCCCGAGGATCCTCTCAAGATGTACCGTCTTAGGTAGTAGTGAAAAGCTTGGTGAACCTGTCCAATATCCACAAGGCATTAGAAGACATAGCTGATCCATCAATGGTCTATGCTGTAACACCCAGCAGAACTACCCCAACTGGCTGAGCTGCTGGAGTCTGAATAGCCATCTGCTCCGGGGTGTGAGTAGCGGGAGTCTATGCTCCTTCCCAAGCATGAGAGACGGCTGGTGCTACAGAGAGTATGTCGGCCTAAGTAACAGTCTCCATAAGGCTCACCAAACGAACCAAAGCATCTTGAAGTATCAGGGTAGCGATGAACCCCTCTGTAACCTGAGCTGCCCTTACTTGAACGATCTGGGCCGGAACCTCATCATCAAACTACGTTTGAGGTTTCGCTATTGGTGCTGCTGCTCGAGCTCCAGCCATAGCCCTACCCCTACCTCGGCCTCTAGCATGACCTCTGCCTCGTCCTCTAGCACGACCTCAGCCTCGTCCTTTGCCCATCGCAGGAGGTGCCTTTGAGGGCTCGGGCTGTTGATCAGCTGATAAAGTGGTACGTGTTCTCTCCATCTGCGAAAGAATAGAGTAGAAGTTCAATTAGCGTTGAGAAATCAAAACTCACGATGGAGAAGAATATATATGAAGTTATTCCTCAAGTCTATAGCCTTTGGGGGATAAGCACATCCGTCTCCATACCGATCCCTTATGCTCTACCTTGCTTGTTCGTGAATTGTCAGACCTAGCCAACCTAGTGCTCTGATACCAACTTATCACGACTGGAATTTCCTCCATTGGGATCGTGATGGTGCGTAACTCTTAGAATGCTAGGCAAGCCAACAGATATAGTTCTAACACATAAACCATTAACTGAAATAGAAATTATTAATAATTAAAACTAAGCAGATATAAAGTGCGGAAATTTAAAATAGTTAGATACTCTAGTACAAGACTACCCAAAAGATCTGGTATCACAATCCACGAACGTCTAATAATTTCTACAAACACTGGTTTCAAGGAAATACATCTGTTTTTCAGAATGAAAGAAAACATGAATCTAAATTGAGGGAAGGGGACTCTAGGGTCTGCGAACGCCGACAGATCTACCTTGGGTTTCCTGTATACTAAAGGCACTAACCCAAACTCTGATCAGTGTGGTCCAGTACCGGGGTCTGCACAGAAAGTGCAGATTGCAGTATTAGTACAACCGAACCCATGTACTGGTAAGTGCCAAACCTAACCTCTGCAAAGTAGTGACGAGGCTAGGACACGACAAATAACATAAACCTATACTGTTAAACAATGTGCTAACAGATTAACAATTAATAGAAGCTAAGAATAATTTAACGGGAAGAGGGAAACATGCTATGAGGTACCAAAATAAAGAATCACAGTAGTAGAGGAATTTAAACATCTAGTACACTTTGAATCGTTAATAACAAGTAAACACAGAAAACGAGAAAATGCACGGCATCAGCCTTCGTGCTTTTACTCTCAACCTCACCAGGTAATCAATAATAGATACGTGCATGACATCACCCTTCATGCTTTATCACTCTTCCTCACTAGAAGAAAAACAAAAATGCAAATCTGAAAGGGCATCATAATTAAACAACTTCGTTTCATCGTTTAACTTCACAATATAAATCTCAACGTAAGCCAATAGTCAACCAATATCCAAAACCAGGGAAGCATAATAAGACTTGTTTAACATGAGTAATAACCAGTTTAAGTAGGAACAATATGTATAAAGAAACACAACGGTCACAAGTATAAGACTTACTCACATTCTATGAACCGACAACAATGTATAGATACTCGTCACCTAACCTATACGTTGTACTTAAAAACTAAACACCTAGAAAATAAGGCAACAATACCTAATCCCTCAAGCTAAGGTTAGCCACAACACTTACCTCAATTTCACGGCCAAATGCAAGCCTCAAGTACCGCTTTTCCCTTAGTTTCCACTTCCAATCCGCTCGTATCTATTCATAATTTGCTTATTAATGTAAATTAACGCTAAATAAATAAATTCCAATGCATAATTATAAATTTTTCATCGTTTTCCCAAAAAGCCAAAAATCGACCAAGCCCGCTTGGTTAAAATTTGAAATTCAGACCAAGACCCGATTACCCATTCACCCCCGATCCCAGATATACAATTGGTTTTGGAATCCGACCTCAATTTGAGGTCTAAATCCCCAAATTTTGAAATGCCTAAGTTCTACTAAAAGACACCCAATTCCACCATGAAAAATCCTAGATTTTATGATGAAATCTTGTAAAAAGATGAAATAGATTTTAAGAAATAAGTTAAGAATAATTTACCTATCATTTGGGGAAGAAATGGTCTTTGGAAAATCGCCTCCTGAAGTTTAGTTTTTTTAAAATGGGGAAATGAATGAAAAATCCCATCCAAAAATGGGTTTGAATAGTCGCAGTTATCGCATTTGCGATCATAGGTTCACAAATACGAACTCGCAAATGGGAACTCACAAATGCTCTCTTTACTTCGCAAATGCGAAGGTTGGCTTGGCCTGCTGGCATCACAAATGCAAGTGTTCGTAAATGCGACCTCAGTTCTCATTGCAAGACGTTGAGCTTCGCAAATGCGAAGGTCCCCTTCCCAGCCTTCTGATCGCAAATGCGAAATAACTCCACAAATGTGATGCTCGCATTTGCGAGCTAGACTTCGAAAGTGGGAAGTCTGCAGACCTACAACATACCGGAAAAATTCCTTAAGTCCAAATCACCCTGTAGCCTATCCAAAACTCACCTAAACCCTCGGGGCTCCTAACCAAATATGCACACAAGTCTTAAAACATCATACGAAGTTGCTCATGTGATCAAATCATCAATTTAACACTCGGAACTATGAATTCAACACCAAAACACATGAAATTTTCAAGATAGTTTCAAATTTTCTATTTCTCAACCAAAGGTCCGAATCACGTCAAATCACTTCCGTTTCACACCAAATATCACAGATAGGGTAAAATATCACAACGGACATGTACTGGGCTCCGAAACCAAAATACTGTCCCGATTCCGCCAATATAAAATATTATTCAATTTCTAAAAACCATTATATTTTCAGTAACAATTTTCTTCAAAAATTCATTTCTCGGGCTAGGGGCCTCGAAATTCGATTTCGGGCATACGTCTAAGTCTCATATTTTACTACGAACCCTCTGGGACTGTCGCATCATTTGTCCGGGTTCATTTACTTAAAATATTGACCGAAGTCAACTTAAATCAATTTTATAGGTAAAACTCAATATTTTTCTCAAATTTTCATGTAAAGGCTTTCCGAAAAAGATGTCCGGACTACGCGCACATATCGAAGAGAAAGAAAATAAGGTTTTCAAGTCCTTGGAACACAAAATAGGATTCTAAAACAAAAGATGACCCTTTGGGTCATCACAGGGGTTGTGGCAAAGTTCCACTACTGCCATCCCCTCCTATTTCTATCTTATCTTCTATTATTGTTGGACCGATTATCCTAACTCAAATTGCTCAAATGATTTTAAGAGCAACGAGGAGAAAAAGAGCATCAACACTCTAACCAAGAGAGGAGGTGGAGTATTTTTTAGGGTTCTGATGAACCCAATCGCTTTTACTTAGATCTTATATTTGTATTATAAAATTTATTAAATATGTGTAAATATTTTATTGTTAACCTAGTAACTAAAACATGTTATGGGCTCGGTGGAAAATTCAGACAATTAATTGCAAATTCTGTTCAGTCTCTAGCTCTTGTATGAGCAGAAAATATTCAATGCACCACCATTCATTTGTTTTTAAAACAAAATCATTCAACTTTGCTAGTTAGTCCAGGTGAGAGCCGAATGAGATTGAGGATTTAATTTAACTAGTAGAATGCAACAACATACATAATTTTATAGAACATAGCAAAACTCTCTAAACATCTTTTGAGGATTTAATTTAACTAGTAGAATGCAATAACATACATACTTTTATAGAACATAGCAAAACTCTCTAAACATCTTTATTGTTTAAAGGGTGATGATTAAGAAAATATGAAATATGGATAGAGTATAGATTCAGTAACTATTCTATAGAAAGGTTAAAGAAATTAAGGAGAGACAAAAAAATATAAATCACATGAGTGAAAAGATACTAACCAAGCCGAGACTCAAGAATAAGTCTATAGAAAATTAAATATTCAAAAAGATGAATCTAAATCATACGAAAAAAAACATATCCAATACATTGTAGTCTACTACTCATAATCGCTCGAATACCTTGTGACTTGGTAGTGAATATGCTGAAAATACTTTGGCTGTAATAGGGTTATGAATTAGTATTTTAAGTTTTAATTACTTGTTGGCTTGTAACCAGTAATGACCCGACCGTTTGTTTTGAGCTCTAGTGCGTCCCCCAATGGTTTGAGGCCTTGATTATCTTCACTTTATGTATTATGACTTGTACGCATAGTCAGAATTGAATTTCGAGAAGTTCAGAGTTGATTTAGATGGAAATTTTTTAATTCGAAAGCTTTAAGTCGGAAGAGTTGACCACGGCTTGACTTTTGAGTAAAAGACCATGAAATTGGGATTTGAAGATTTCAATAGATCCGTATTATGATTTTGGACTTAGGCGTATGTTCGGGTTGAGTATTGGGTGGTCTGGGAGCATTTCGACGCTTATTATGGAAAGTTGGCATCTAAAGGTTTGGAAGTTTCCTAAGTTTGACCATGGTTTGACTTTAAGGCTATCGAGTTCGGGACTTGGAATAGGTCTGTCTTGTCATTTGAAACTTTCCTGCAAAATTTGGTGTCATTTGGAGTTAATTTGATGTGGTTCGGACGCTTGGTTGCAATTCTAAAAGTTCTTAAAGTTCATTATGATTTTCATGCACTTTGGCGCCTGATTCGTGATTCTAGAGGTTATTTTGGTATTTTGATCGCACGAGCAAGTTCAACTTATGTTTCTAGACTTGTATGGATGTTTGGTTTAGAGCCCCTAGGGCTCAGATGAGATTTGGACATGTTCGGAGGAGTTTGTAGAGGTTCAGCTGGTTCTGGTGCTTTGTTTTCTCATTTACGAGGTTTTTATTGCATTTGCGAGATAATTCTCGCTTTGCAAAGATGGGCTGGGCCAGGGGAGTTCTCATTTGTGAATAATTTAATCGCATTTGTGATTGAGGTAGCTTCCATATTTTTGAAGCAACAGTCGCTTTTGCGATACCTCTTAAGCTCGCATTTGTGAGAATTTTGTCATATTTGCGACTTAGGAAGAGTTGGTCAGGCTTCGCATTTGCGACCTTTGCATTCGTGAGCCTTATGCCACAAATGCAACATCTGAGGCTGTTATTAAGACATTATTTTGGGGTTCTGCCCATTCTCTCACATTTTTACATTTTTACTTGGTTAGGCAATTTTTCGAGATCTTGAAGAGGAGATTTTCACCATCTATTGTGAGGTAAGTTATACCCACTTGTTTCGAGTTAAATATATGGTTGATATATAGATTTTAATATAAAAATTAATAGAAATTGTGAGATTTTAAGAGAAAACCTAGAATTTGCTAGTCTTGAATTTTGACCACGAAATTGGACATGAAGTTAGTAATAAATTATATATTTGAGTTCGTGGTATTATGGGTAATATTTATATTCAAATATTTTCTGAATACGAGGATGTGAGCCAAGAGTTGAGTTTGTTGACTTTTCGAGCAAAGTTGGAAATTTTTATAAATTGATCAATTATGAGTATTAGAGTATATTTTTATTTGTTTGCACATTATTTGGTTGTTTCAGATCGATGGGCATCGGTTTTAGGTGTTAGAGAGGTGTAGTAGCCGTTTATTGAACTTTGGAGCAAGGTAAATCTCCTATCTAATCTTGTGAGGGGAAATTTACCCCGTAGGTGTTATGCTTATTACATGATACATGTTCTGGGAGCTACGCATGTATGAGGTGACGAGTCTCTGTGCATACGCTAGAGTTCCTGATTATGTCCAGGTAGACCTAGATTTATGCTATGCTTTAATTGTACTAATTGAGTTATTCTTGCCCGTTTAATTACATTTTTTTGCATTACGACCTGAGACTAGACTTGTATAGAGTAATAGACTCACTATTGTAGAAATTTGATGAGCTACTTGATTAGCCGTGGAAATTGTGCTTCCATAACGAATTTCTTCCGCGTTAGACGTATTAATCAAAAAGTTTCCTAAAATTTTATAACTCACACACACACACACACACACACACACACAGATATATATATATATATTCATGAGTGGGGTCAATGACTCGTTAAAGCTTCTTATTCTAATGGGATCGAACTGTTCACCTCAACAGGATTATTGTAACACACTCTTATAGGATCGGGCCGTTCACCTCGGTATGATTATTGTAACACATTCTGATAGGATCTGGCCGTTCACCTCGGCAGGATATTGTAACACACTCTTATAAGATTAGGCCGTTCACCTCGACAGGGTATTGTAACACTCTCTTATGGGATCGGGCCATTCGCCTCGACAGTATTATGTATCACATTCTTGTGGGATCGGGCCGTTCGCCTTCGCATTTCTATGAAATACTCTTATGGGATTGGGCCACTCGCTTTGGCAGAATCATGCAAAATATTGGATAAGGTGTCCGTGTACTCATGAGTTTCATGACTTGAGATATGACTGTTGATTTGGTATTGACCATTATGTATTCTATTTGAGGAGGTATAGATAATTTAGGACTTTGTTTTCATTGTTCAGCTGTAGACCATATTATTTTCCTATATATGTACTCATTGTTTATTTACCATGTTCCATACTTGTCTACTTTATTATAATTGATTTACTGGACCACTAGTAAGTGTTAATGTCGATCCCTCATTACTACTTTTTGGGGTTAGGCTAGATACTTACTGGGTACACGTTGATTTACCTACTTATGCTGCACTTCTACACTAAATGTGTAGGATTTGACAGGTTCATTTGCTGGTCATTTGGGCGCGTTGGTGCAGCTGTTGAGGGGACTCTATGGTGAGCTGTATTCCATGCTATGATTCATAACACACAGAGTTTCCATCATAATTATTTACTTTATCTTATCTACCTTGTATTTCGTGACAGACTACTTTTACGTACCTACTATTTTTAATGCATTTACCTCTCTAATTAATAAGATTCATGATTTCAAAATAATAAAATGAATAAGTAAGTTGATAGTTCATCGTTCGATTGCCTAATGGCAACGTTGGATGCCATCATGACCTGTAGTGGATTTTGGGTCGTGACAGCTTTGTATCAGAGAACTAGGTTTACTTACGTCTCACAAGTCATGAGCAAGTTTAGTAGAGTCTTGCAAATCGGTACAGAGAAGTCTGTACTTATCTTCGAGAGGCTACATGGCCATTAGGAGCACTTTCCTCCATGATTTCCGTCGTGCAATTTGATTCTATTGAAGCTTATACCTTCATTTCCTTCTTACTCATTCTTACATGGAGTTGAGCGCTTGTTATCAACTAGGAATCGAGAAGTTGTAATGGTACTGCAGATGTGGTGCAGGATATTTCTCCCTACATATTTAAATGGGCTAATATCGTCGCCTTGTGGAGGGGTTTATGTCATTTTAGCACAGTGTTGGTGTTGCCTACAGTCGAGATTTGATATTTTGAATTTGGTGGAATTCTTGTTAGTATTGTGGTGTCGCTATCCTTGATTGAATGCATTGAGGCTCATCAACATGTTGGTCTTCATATATTTACCTCTGGGCACGATGTTGTGAGATGGAGCATAAGAGGATGTTATCAGAGATGGTTGTGTGTCACGACTTTCGGATCGAATCGGCATTTCTAGTGTTAATGGTTCGAAGGAAATGATCTTTGAGGTGGTTTTTATGCTTAGAAATTTTAAATGTGATGAGAAGGGCCTAATTGGAATGTAGGAAAAGTGGAGTATTTGATCATTCTCTTGGATGCAATACAGTTTCAAGTTTCAAACATGTTGTTGGACCTTCGGGTGACGTTAATGAATGAAAGGATTCTTACACTTGGCGGATCACTGTGGACCCATGAAGTTTAGTTGATTTCATGATGGATGTAACTATACTAATACCGTTCGAGGAGGTCGATATAAGGTTACACATGTGGGCTATCTCATGTGAGAAGGTTAACAGTTGAGTGATTTTGATGAGATTCCTACGAAGAGTTCCAGTTCCTACCCAACATGGGATGCATGTACCGCGATGTGAGCTTGGATCACTTGAAGAAGATGTACGACTGTTATGAGTTCGAGTGTGCAATTGTGACTGATACTTAGAGATGTGTTATGATTAGTCCAACAAGAACTTATGAGAAATTTGATTGAACAACACCGTGGGATCATGGTAACTGGGAAGAAGAGGTCCTTATGGGGTCTTGATCTATGTGGTTGTAGCGTAAAGATAAGTAGGGGATCTTACCATCTATGAATGAGTTATGTGGTTGTGTGCCTGTGTAGTTTTTGGATTTGGACAAGGAATTTAAAATATATGTGTTACATTTCTCCTTATCGATTCATGTGCTATAGTTGGTATGACTCAGAATTTATGCTTCATATGGATGTGATGTGCAAGGAAAAGAATTCATCCGGTTGCTTATTTGGAAGTGTTCATGTGCTAGCAGAGCATTAGAGTTTGGTTACCTATTCGAGACCAGGTCAGAGTGGGTGACTCTCAATAATGGTTCTAGTGGGTTCATGAATTAAATTGCGGTGTTTAAAGATTATGGGTTCGTTATGTAGCTGAGGACTGGGTTTTGCTGCAGAGTGTAAATAATACTTGGGGAATTTCTATGTTATCATTGGGTCTATGATTCAGTGTTAGAGAAATAGGAGAGATAGCTTCGAATTCATAGGAGGTCTTTCAAAACTGGCATATAAGTTGGAGATACTATTGAGTGCAGAAGGAGGGTATGAGATGACTGATGGGTATTGAGACAATATGGTCCCGTGATTTGGGTCACTCGGGATAAGTGTTGTTTGAGGTCCGTTATGTGTCTGAATAGAACTATTATTTCGACGGCAAGTAAAGAGTAAGTTGGAAGAAGTTGAGTCAGTTCAAAATAGTTTGGATTATCATGGTTGTGGAAATGATCAGTTCCTTTTGTGTGTTAAGGCTATACATGTTATTCGTGGCTGTACGTGCGGGCATGAAAACCAACGTAATTTGATTGATTCTGAGGCATTTGATTATGATGGCTTGTTATGTGATATGGATCCCAGAAGTGTTATGAAGGTTTAATGTAATGATCCCATCGATTGTTTTGAGCTCTAGCGCATCGTTCAATGGTTTGAGACCTTGAGTAGCTTCACTTCAGGTATTATGACTTGTACGTGTGGTTGGAATAAAATTTAGTGAAGTTCGGAGTTGATTTGGAAAGAAAATTTTAAATTCGGAAGCCTTGAGTTGGAATAGTTAATTAGGGTTTGACTTTTGAGTAAACGATCTCAGAATCCAGATTTGAAGGTTCTAATAGGTTCATATGATGATTTCATACTTGGGCATATATCCGGTTTAGTATCGGGTCACCTAGGAGCATTTCGGCGCTTATTGTGGAAAGTTGGCATTTTGAATTTTTTAGAATTTCCTAAGTTTGGTTTGAGGTGGACTTTGGTGTTATCGATATCCATTTGGGGTTCCGAGCTTTGGAATAGGTCCGTATAGCAATTTGTGACTTGTACATAAAGTTTAGCGTCATTCCATGTTGTTTAAGCATAATTCGGACGCGTTCAGCGAAGTTTGAATATTTTAAAGTTCAAAGAAAGGTTTTGATCATCGATTCATAGTTTTGATGTTGTTTTGCATGATTTGAGGCTTCGACTAATTCCGTATTATGTTTTGGGTTGTGTTGCTACGTTTGGATGGGGTCCCAGGGGCCTCGAGCTTGAAAGGGATTGAAATCAAATTGAAACTTGGAATTTGGGGCATGCTATTGCTACTAAAGTCTAGTGTCATCGCACCTGCGGAAGGAGTGGCCGCAGCTGCGGTCACGTAGGTGCATAGGGGGCCATCGCAAGTGCGAATTTGGTGGAGGAGGTCTGAGAGCGCAGGTGCGACGAAGATTTTGCACCTGCGAAGTAGCAGATGCGGAGAAGGGGCCGCAGAAGCTGTCCTGGGAGACAAGCTATGGTTACGCAGGTGAGAGGGAATTTTCGCACCCGCAAAATCACATGTCATTACCTAATTCTAGTATAGGCCATGATGGCGCCTAATGCCGCGGCTAGGCAAGCCAAACTAAGACCTAGCCATGTGATTTTCTCATTTTAATAAATTCTTTCAAGTAATTGTTGATACCCAATTTTTCCCTATATATTTTTTTATATATACTTAAATACTTTCAAAATAGTATATGCATGCATATATAAGCATGACCAAAGGTTTGGTATTTTTTTCAATTTTTAAGGGGTTTTTAGAATTGACTTATTGTCTATTTTAAACAGTACAAAATCCAAAATTATTCCCAAATTATCATTTTTTTGGCAAATAACATATTTCATTCTCATATTTACAACAAAATAAAATTAATATGATTTTTGCATGTTTTTACAAATTTGTTCGGAATTTCTAAAGCTAACATTGCATGAAATTGCAATTATAGCCTATGTTATAATTAACCGCATTTTTATAATTATAAAAGCATTTTCGGTATTTTTAGATTAATATTTATATATTATTAATTAGTTATGTATTTTCAATTTGTTTTCAAGTTATTTCTTACTATTTTATAAAATAAAAAGGGAGCAACTGGCTATTTCAATTATGGCCTCAATTACTATCAATTATAGCCTATTTGGGCATCTCAATTGACCCCAATTTCAACCCACTTTCAGACAACCCATATCTCAAACTAACCGGACCCACACCCAATTCAGTTAACCCGACCCAGCTATAATTCAATCTGAGCCGTTGATCAAACGAGATCAACGACCCAGATTCACTTACCTAAATTAAAGCCTAACCTACCCCCTGACCCCTCATTCTCTCAAAGACCGGTCTCTCTCTAACATTCGCTCTTCCTTCTCTCTAGAACCTTCTGGTTCTCTTTTTCTTTTCCGATGGGTTTCATCGCCTCTCCGGCCAACTCCGTCCTCACTTCTCTCGACCTTTAGTCGCCATGGGACCTTATCTCGTTGTTTCTCTCCAAGGTTTGAAGCCCCAGAAGCTTCCACCATGAAAGGCGGTCCCTAGAAACCTCGCTTGGCTATCTCTGGCCTTTCTCCGGTGGGTTTTGGTCCGATGATGCTTTAAATGTCGTTATTAGCAAGTTTCACGGCCAGGTTTCTCATCTCACTGATTTGATTGAAAACCCTAATTTTTGTCTAAATCTCTTAATCCATGTCTTTTTAAACGATTTCTGATTTAATCTTTGTGTTCTACACTATTTGTCGCTCGACATCTTCGATCGGCTCAAGTTTAAACGCTCTTGTTCCTCTTTTCAAAACTAGGGTTTTCGACCCCTTCTAAAATCACCATGCCTTCTGTTTCTTTTGAGTATTATGTGAATATGCCTATGTTTGTGCCATGTTATGAGTCTGTTTGTTTCTGAGTTCCATGCTTTAGACCTTTGCTAGGGTTCCGACTCCATGCTGTTTATGTGATTTCTTACTTAGGGTTCTTAGCTTTGTGAGTATTGTGTTTAAATAAGTTTAAATGCTTCTCTTTACTGAATATTCTGTTAATTCCGAGCATCTCTTTGAATCCCTGATTTGTATGTGCTTTCCTAAAGGGTTCTTACATTGATTTTTCAAATTGTTTCCTTACTTGTGAGTTGCTTTCTATACTTGGTACTGATTCCCTCTAATTTTGGTCTTGTCCGTGATTCTTTGACTGATTTTCAGAGTTGATTTATATTTTTACCATATTTGTGCACTTAAACATCTTTTTTAAGTATTCAGCATATACTTTCCTTGTTTGAAGCATTGTGTATCTAGCCCTTATTGCATACTTATTGCATACTACTTCTTACTATGGTATAATCAGTCATCTGACTGATTCTTTTCCTTACTTGATAACCTGTACTCCCATTCGAATCATGAATCTCTGATTTAATTGAATTAAGTCCTGTGATTGATTCAATTTGGTACTGTTTTTATAATTATATACTTACTACTCTATTCTCTATTGGTTTTATTAAAAAAAAAAACTATAAGTACTCCTCTTCTCTTCTCACTTAGTTCACGAACAGAATTATTCTGAACTCTCTCTCACACAAAAAAATATTCAGCACTCTCTTTTTGTTTCACACAATCTCCCTCACTTCTCTTCTGACTACTGGTTGCTCCACCAGTTTGAAACTCAGGCTTGAGTTTTAGACTATTTCATTGTTCCATTATATTGCTGCTCACTTCCATTGCTCTCTATACTGCTGCTCACTCTTGCTATTGTTGCTGCTTCTCTATACTGCTGCTTTCTCTGCACACCATCTTGCATACTTTAACTCACCACTACCCTGCATTACTTTACCTTCAACTGGTATGTCTCCTATTTGATTTACAGCCCCAAAAGCAATATGTTTCTATTTGTGTTACACTTCCGTTTGTTTCTTGCATGCTTCTACTTATGGTTTTGTTGCTCTTACTGCAATTAGCATGCCTTTGTGCTGATTAATATAGTCTGGCATGCCTGTGCTTGTTTCATGCATGTTTCTCCTTATTCCCCCTCACTCCTGTAACCTATTAGCATGTATTCAGGACCTTTTTAGCTATTAAGTAACCCTAAACCTTTTCCTGATTCGTGAATCTGTCAATCTAATGCTGTTAAGACCCTTAACCCTTTGTTTGAAACATGTCTGGTTATTTTGAAGTACTTCTCTTTGAGGTTCAGTGTTCTTGCTTGTGAGTTATTTGTTCCCTTTCCCCCTGCCCCTGTTTGTGTTCTCTGAGTACTGTGTGCCTCTTTGCTTTCAAAACTGGTCCCATATTAACTGTTTTCGAACTCAATTGATTACTTTTCTCTCAAAACTATTTTTCATGTGAATCCTCTTTCAATTGTTTTCAACTCAACTTCTTCAAATCCTATCACAATCTCACTACTCCTAGAACTTAGGTTCTACCCCCTTAGTGTAGGCATTGCTTTGGGTACCTTGAGTACCCACTGAACTTTGATGCACAAGGCTGGTAATTCCACACTTGCACTTGTCTTGTTAATTTGTTTTGGGTGCCTGGTATTGGCCAAGGGCCCCAATGGGCCCTCAGGGAGCTTTGCCGCACCCAAACCCTTGGTAAAGGCTGTGAAACTCTAAAGAAGTGAGGTTGGAGATTTGGGCCTGGCTAAAGGCTCCCTATAGATTAACTTCTTATTTTTACTCTTCACTACTGTAATTTAATCACATTGGTCTGTAATAACTTGTAATGAACAATGGGGTTTATAGTAAAATTGGGTGGGATTATGCATGCTTAGCTTTAAGTAATGGGTAGAAAACATGTTTATAGGATTTTACTTATCTACTTGTGCAATAGAAACCATGTCTAGGGGCATACATCTCATATGACTAAAGATCATGTCTTTAAGCTCTTTTACTATCAGCTCGCTATTAAACCACAACCAATTAATAATTAACAAGACTGCCATTGCATTTAGATACCATGTTTTAGGACCTTTGTGTGCATTAGATATCATGTATGTAGGGCTGTATTTGCAACTGTTGAATACCTCACTAATTTCGTTTAACAGACATAAGTCTTGTTAACAAGTTTCTTTAAAAAAAATTGGAAAACAAGTATGCACGTCAGCTTTGTTTTATGATTAAACAGCGCCTAGGCAAGCCTTAGGCCGGATAAAATCGATTAACCATCTCAATCGTGTTTAAACCATTCGACACCTTTCGACTATAAGAATTTGTTTCCTTTCTCTGAGACCCTTTTGGTTTTCTTATTAAACTTATGTCCTATTTTCTAAATAATCATATCTAGGCAAATACTTTCTATTTAGTTACTTTTTCCAGAATTGTGTTACTGTTTTTCCTAAAACTCATCAGGACACTATGTCTTCTGTAATTTTCCAAAACTATAGTTCAAAACTAATATACTTATATGCTCTCAGCTTTACACTTCTAAATGGTTTTACATCTGTGCTAAACGTTTTCCTACCTCTTCTATTCGAAATTATTTTCATAAAAGAATACTATACCTGCTATGCCCTATCGTATATTTTGAGTATGTTTAAAATGTTTTATCCGATTTCTAAACTGTTACGTATCTCCTGCCTTTTTCCCAAGTTCTGAAAGTTTGCGTCCAACTTCTTTCTGCAAATTCTGTTTAAACCCTTCAGCTCCTATCTTAACATATTTTCGAACATTCCAGTTTTTTTAACTCTCATTTCCTTAGACCTTAAATGTGATTGAGACGTGTTAATTATATGTCTATCTGTGGAGGGATATTTGAGCCTTTTACGTGCCTTTATATGATCCCTTGCATGAAGTCCTAATTTTTTTTTGTTGTATGTCGCCTAGTGTTTTGACCTTTAAACCTAAGGGTTCAACCTAGTCCTCACCTTATAGGAATAGCGGTCTTAAACACCCTCTAGGACCTATAGGACGGGATGGGTAATAGCATGCAATAAGCACTCGTGACCAATCTACACGTCTAAATACCTTAACAGAGTGGGAAGGGTAGAATATGGATATGATGACCGGTGCGCTAATATCTCGTGCGACCCCTCTTTTGTGGAGTGATTGCGGGGTACTGCATTGATGTGATCCATATTTTGTATAAATCTAGGACCCCCTTTCTTTTCCTTTCATTTGCAGTGTCTTCTTTAATTCTGTTCCTCAAATTAATTCTTTTTTTTTTCCTAAAAACTGTCTCTTTCTGTCTTCTTTACCCTTTTCAAAATTTGAAACTTATTCGTGATTCTTATGTGCAAAGTTTTACTTGTTTTCTCTCACTTCCTTTTAAAGTCACAATTAAAACATGATCGGGAACCACACTAGTGGATCTTGAGGGGTGCCTAACACCTCCCCCTCGAGATAATCTCAAGCCCTTACCTGAACTCTGGTTTTCTTTCAAAATTGCTTCTTCTCTTTAAAGTGTCCTAATGCACTNTTTAAGGCTTCTACCATTACATGCTTTTGTGACTTTATTGCTTCCTTAATTGCATTTACTTTCTGTCTTTAACTGTTTAATCAAAAATACTAACTTGGCTCTTCATGTTTTTCTTTCCCTTTAATTTCTGCTTTTACTGCCTTATTATTTCAATTCCGTTGTAATTTCCGAGTATTTATTGTAATCTTTATGAACGTGAAAATACATGCAATTTGCTTCATTATTGTAACTGCATTCCTCAACATCATATTCCACTCTTGCCAAAACAAAGCCTATAACAACGCTTATAATGAGTGGTTAAGCCCTTCCAATATTATAACCCCCTAAATGTGGCAAAGACATATTTGTGGTAAAACAAGTCGATCAACGGTGTATTGAGTTGTCCGCTCAAGGGTACCTTGTCTAGCACTTCAAAAGTAGAAATCTTATTCCATTAAACTGTTCATGCATCATGGTCAACCCTACAGTTATGTGTCCACATAATGACTT
>MU770243.1:43903-88155 GCA_026770625.1 Nicotiana glauca | reverse complement strand
AATCTTTACTTTATGCTCTTCATGGCCCGGGACATCATAGTCTGAGGACGTCATCCTAACCGTCCAAAGGCAGCATTCATGGTCCAAACGGGAACTTGCATCATGTTTAAATCATGCGCAAATATACACTGCATCGTTCATTCACAGGTACTCCGGCTAGCAAATGGCCGTCTCAGCAGGAGCGCTCCCACTCCGGTTTTTCGCAACCCGTTCGACTTCGTAACCTTTCTCAAACTAGACCATCGCGTCCATTTTTTCCTAATCCCCATCATTGGTTCCTGAACTACATATGGCCTGATTCCTATAAAACCAGGGATATGTAGGCAGCTTAGAAACCAGATCGCGGTCAAAATTCTTTTCAATCGTCGTTTCCGGTCAAAATTGGCCATCTTATCTTTACCCGACAACTCTTTCATCCTCCTCGGGTAAAGAGGGGCAGCTGTTGATACCCAATTTTTCCCTATATATTTTTTATATATACTCAAATACTTTCAAAATAGTATATGCATGCATATATAAGCATGCCCAAAGGTTTGGTATTTTTTTAAATTTTTAAGGGGTTTTTAGAATTGACTTATTGTCTATTTTAAACAGTACAAAATCCAAAATTATTCCCAAATTATCATTTTTTGGCAAATAACATATTTCATTTTTATATTTACAACAAAATAAAATTAATATGATTTTTGCATGTTTTTACAAATTTGTTTGGAATTTCTAAAGCTAACATTGCATGAAATTACAATTATAGCCTATGTTACAATTAACTGCATTTTTATAATTATAAAATTGTTTTCGGTATTTTTAGATTAATATTTATATATTATTAATTAGTACTGTGTTTTCAATTTGTTTTCAAGTCATTTCTTACTATTTTATAAAATAAAAAGGGAGCAACTGGCTATTTCAATTATGGCCTCAATTACTTTCAATTATAGCCTATTTGGGCATCTCAATTGACCCCAATTTCAACCCACTTTCAGACAACCCATATCTCAAACTAACCCGACCCACACCCAATTCAGTTAACCCGACCCAGCTATAATTCAATCTGAGCCGTTGATCAAACGAGATCAACGGCCCAGATTCACTTACCTAAATTAAAGCCTAACCTACCCCCTGACCCCTCATTCTCTCAAAGACCGGTCTCTCTCTAACGTTCGCTCTCCCTTCTCTCTAGAACCTTCTGGTTCTCTCTTTCTTCTCCGATGGGTTTCATCGCCTCTCCGGCCAACTCCGTCCTCACTTCTCTCGACCTTTAGTCGCCATGGGACCTTATCTCGTTGTTTCTCTCCAAGGTTTGAAGCCCCAGAAGCTTCCACCATGAAAGGCGGTCCCTGGAAACCTCGCTTGGCTATCTCCGGCCTTTCTCCAGTGGGTTTTGGTCTGATGATGCTTTAAATGTCGTTATTAGCAAGTTTCACGGCCAGGTTTCTCATCTCACTGATTTTATTGCAAACCCTAGTTTTTGTCTAAATCTCTTAATCCATGTCTTTTAAACGATTTCTGGTTTAATCTTTGTGTTCTACACTATTTGTCACTCGACATCTTCAATCGGCTCAAGTTTAAACGCTCTTGTTCCTCTTTTCAAAACTAGGGTTTTCGACCCCTTCTAAAATCACCATGCCTTCTGTTTCTTTTGAGTGTTATGTGAACATGCCTATGTTTGTGCCATGTTATGAGTCTGTTTGTTTCTGAGTTCCATGCTTTAGACCTTTGCTAGGGTTCCGACTCCATGTTGTTTTATGTTATTTCTTACTTAGGGTTCTTAGCTTTGTGACTATTGTGTTTAAAAAGTTTAAATGCTTCTCTTTACTGAATATTCTGTTAATTCCGAGCATCTCTTTGAATACCTGATTTGTATGTGTTTTCCTTAAGGGTTCTTACATTGATTTTCAAATTGTTTCCTTACTTGTGAGTTGCTTTCTATACTTGGTACTGATTCCCTCTAATTTTGGTCTTGTCCGTGATTCTTTGACTGATTTTCAAAGTTGATTTATATTTTTACCATATTTGTGCACTTAAACATTTTTTTAAAGTATTCAGCATATACTTTCCTTGTTTGAAGCATTGTGTATCTAGCTCTTATTGCATACTACTTCTTACTATGGTATAATCAGTCATCTGACTGATTCTTTTCCTTACTTGATAACCTGTACTCCCATTCGAATCATGAATCCCTGATTTAATTGAATTAAGTCCTGTGATTGATTCAATTTGGTACTGTTTCTATAATTATATACTTACTACTCTATTCTCTATTGGTTTTCAAAAAAAAACTATAAGTACTCCTCTTCTCTTCTCACTTAGTACACGAACAAAATTATTCTGAACTCTCTCTCATACAAGAAAATATTCAGTACTCTCTCTTTGTTTCACACAATCTCCCTCACTTCTCTTGTGACAACTGGTTGCTCCACCAGTTTGAAACTCAGGCTGAGTTTTAGACTATTTCACTGTTCCATTATATTGCTGCTCACTTCCATTGCTCTCTATACTACTGCTCACTTCTATTGCTGCTCACTTCCATTCTCTCTATACTGCTGCTCACTTCTATTGCTGCTCACTTCTGCTATTGCTGCTCACTTTTGCTATTGTTGCTGCTTCTCTATACTGCTGCTCTCTCTGCACACCATCTTGCATACTATAACTCACCACTACCCTGCATTACTTTACCTTCAACTGGTATGTCTCCTATTTGATTTACAGCCCCAAAAGCAATATGTTTCTATTTGTGTTACACTTCCTTTTGTTTCTTGCATGCTTCTACTTATGGTTTTGTTGCTCTTACTGCAATTAGCATGCCTTTGTGCTGATTAATATAGTCTGGCATGCCTGTGCTTGTTTCCTGCATGTTTCTCCTTATTCACCCTCACCCCTGTACCCTATTAGCATGTATTCAGGACCCTTTTAACTATTAAGTAACCCTGAACCTTTTCCTGATGTGTGAATCTGTCAATCTAATGCTGTTAAGACCCTTACCCCTTTGTTTGAAACATGCCTGGTTATTCTGAAGTATCTCTTTTTGATGTTCAGTGTTCTTGCTTGTGAGTTATTTGTTCCCTTTCCCTTGCCCCTGTTTGTGTTCTCTGAGTACTGTGTGACTATTTTCTTTCAAAATTGGTCCCATATTAACTGTTTTCGAACTCAATTGATTACTTTTCTCTCAAAACTGTTTTTCATGTGAATCCTCTTTCAATTGTTTTCAACTCAACTTCTTCAAATCCTATCACAATCTCACTACTCCTAGAACTTAGGTTCTACCCCCTTAGTGTAAGCATTGCTTTGGGTATCCTGAGTACCCACTGAACTTTGATGCACAAGGCTGGTAATTCCACACTTGCACTTGTCTTGTTAATTTGTTTTGGGTGCCTGGTATTGGCCAAGGGCCCCAATGGGCCCTCAGGGAGCTTTGCCGCACCCAAACCCTTGGTAAAGGCTGTGAAACTCTAAAGAAGTGAGGTTGGAGATTTGGGCCTGGCTAAAGGCTCCCTATAGATTAACTTCTTATTTTTACTCTTCACTACTGTAATTTAATCACATTGGTCTGTAATAACTTATAATAAACAATGGGGTTTTATAGTAAAATTGGGTAGGATTATGCTTGCTTAGCTTTAAGTAATGGGTAGAAAACATGTCTATAGGATTTTACTTATCTACTTGTGCAATAGAAACCATGTCTAGGGGCATACATCTCATATGACTAAAGATCATGTCTTTAATCTCTTTTACTATCAGCTCGCTATTAAACCACAACCAGTTAATAATTAACAAGACTGCTATTACATTTAGATACAATATTTTAGGACCTTTGTGTGCATTAGATATCATGTATGTAGGGCTGTATTTGCAACTGTTTAATACCTCACTAATTTCGTTTAACAGACATAAGTCTAGTTAACAAGTTTCTTTAAAAAAACTTGGAAAACAAGTATGCACGTCCACTTTCTTTTATGATTAAACAGCACCTAGGCAAGCCTTAGGCCACATAAAATCGATTAACCATCTCAATCGTATTTAAACCATTCGACACCTTTCGAATATCCAAATTTGTTTCCTTTCTCTGAGACCCTTTTGGTTTTCTTACTAAACTTATGTCCTATTTTCTAAATAATCATATCTGGGCAAATACTTTCTGTTTAGTTACTTTTTCCAGAATTGTGTTACTGTTTTTCCTAAAACTCATCAGGACACTATGTCTTCTGTAATTTTCCAAAACTATAATTCAAAACTAATATACTTATATGCTCTTATCTTTACACTTCTGAATGGTTTTACATCTGTGCTAAACGTTTTCCTACCTCTTCTGTACGAAATTATTTTCATAACAGAATACTATACCTGCTATGCCCTATCGTATATTTTTGAGTATGTTTATAATGTTTTCTCCGATTTCTAAACTGTTACGTATCTCCTGCATTTTTCCCAAGTTCTGAAAATTTGCGTCCAACTCCTTTCTGCAAATTCTGTTTAAACCCTTCAGCTCCTATCTTAACATATTTTCGAACATTCTAATTTTTTTTAACTCTCATTTTCTTAGACCTTAAATGTGATTGAGACGTGCTAATTATATGTCTATCTGTGGAGGAATACTTGAGCCTTTTATGTGCCTTTATATGATCCCTTACATGAAGTCCTATTTATTTTTTTTTGTATGTCTCCTAGTGTTTTGACGTTTAAACCTAAGGGTTCAACCTAGTCCTCACCTTATAGGAATAGCGGTCTTAAACACCCTCTAGGACCTATAGGACGGGACGGGTAATAGCACGCAATAAGCACTCGTGACCAATTCACACGTCTAAATACCTTAACGGGGTGGGAAGGGTAGAATATGGATATGATGACCGGTGCGCTAATATCTTGTGCGACCCCTCTTTTAAGGAGTGATTGCTGGGTATTACATTGATGTGATCCATATTTTGTATAAACCTCGGACCCCCTTTCTTTTCCTTTCATTTGCAGTGTCTTCTTTAATTCTGTTCCTCAAATTATTCTTTTTTTCTTTCTAAAAACTCTCTTTCTGTCTTCTTTACCCTTTCAAAACTTGAAACTTATTCGTGATTCTTATGTGCAAAGTTTTACTTATTTTCTCTCACTTCCTTTTAAAGCCACAATTAAAGCATGGCCAGGAACCACACTAGTGGATCTTGAGGGGTGCCTAACACCTTCCCCTCGAGATAATCTCAAGCCCTTACTCGAACTCTGGTTTTCTTTCAAAATCGCTTCTTCTCTTTAAAGTGTCCTAATGCACTATAATCATTAGGTGGCGACTCTTCAAATTCCATAACCCGATTCCTCAAAAAGGGAATAAGAGTTATTTTGTCCATAATGTCGTAAACCCAATTTTTTTCTTTTTTAAAGATTGGGGGTGGGGGGGAAGGGGGCGTCGACAGTAATTAAACTTTCCTTTAATATAAAAGGATTTAAGAAACAATAGATTTAAAATAAATAGCACGAAACAACTGAGTGCAGTCATAATCATGAAATAGAAACCAAAACCACGAGTCTACCAGTGTTTGTGCCAAGACCTGATGTCACAAGAATACGAGCTACTAATAGAATATACAAAATATTACTACTCTACTTTCTGAAATAAAATAGATAGAACAATAACAACTAAAGACTTCGGTTGCTGCAAAACGGCTCGTAAGGGCAGATCACCGTGTAGTCTCGTAACAAGAGTCAAGTATACGCGCCAGACTGATACCCATATACACTTGCCTCAGATCCTGCACATTTAAGTGTAGAAGTGTAATGTGAGTACATAAAAAACATGTACCTAGTAAGTCCAGTCTAACCTCGAAGAAGTAGTGACGAGGGGTCGACTTTGACACTTACTATGGGCTAACAATAATATATCAAAATTGTAACTAAGCATGGATTACATGAATAATACTGGAAACTCAATAACAAGAAATAGTAAATACTCTTTTCACAAATCTTAAGTCCCAATTTTATTTTTATTATTTAATAATTTATATCTCAAGGCATTGAAGCAATATTAATTATGAATAGTTCCAAAGATTTATCATGCGCAAGTTATGCCGAGGTGTGTACAGACCAATCCAACATAAGAATATTTAAACTGTACACTGCGATGGTTGAATGACACGAACCATAGATGAATCTATCTCCTACCGAGGCATTCGGCCCGCTCCACAAATAGAAAAATACTTCAAAAAAGGCAAAATACATAAGTTATCCCCTGAATTATGCATCAAATCCCTGTTACACATTTTCTGAGCACAAAAATTACCTTACACACTCAACCTTTTCAACGTGTGTCTAATACACACCCTTTTTTTACCAGTTTAAAAAAATATGTTGAATTTCACGCACCAATAAGACCATAACACGTGTCATTATTTTCTTTAAGAGAAAATATTTAAAATTAGTCTTATACCCCCAATTTTAAAAATTCTCTAACATCTCCATCTTCTTTTGCCTTCCACCACAGTTGACACCATCTGAAAAAAGCCATTACTATTGCTTCTTAACCTTCACGCAGATTTAGTTTTTATAATAAATCCAAGGCCAAGAATGAAAGAGATAAAACTAAAATTGCAATTCCTCTGTTCCCCATTTTCTCCTCTATTTTTAGATCTCATACCACAATTAAACAAAGCAAATAAAAGCCAGTTTTTCATTTTCATGGATTAAACAAATCTGGTTTTCATGAATTAAACAACTTCAATGTGAATAAAATATCAAATCACCCCTTATATGATAGAAACTGAGTTGGTAATTTTATCATTTCAGTTAGATGGGTTTTAATGATAGAAAATGAATCACAAGAACTTTGGAAGGCAATTTTAAGAAAAATTTACAGTACCTTCAATAAATTCTTCATCATGAGTTTTGGTGGATTTTGTAAATGGCAGAGAAAGAACGAAATATGAAGGGAGTTCGGGGAAGACCGGAGAGGGGAGGGGGGTGTTCCTGGTAGTTTGGGGAAGACTGAGATAAAAGGGATGCTTAAAAGCTTTTTTAATTTGATAAAATTAAAAATAAGGAAAATATTACTATTATTTTGACGCATGGCACTAAAATAGGGATTTTGAAAAATATTTACAAGTTTTACGCGCTCATTTTTTCTTGTTAAGCATGCGCGAGCCACATAACAAAATAGGCATGCATTAGACACACTTTGGAAACGTTGAGCGTGTTAGATAATTTTCGTGGTGAGAAAGTGTGTAATAGAGATTTGGTTCATAGTTTAGGGGGTAACATATATATTTTTCCAAAAAAACATAATTTTCAATAACAGTCAAGTGTCTCATTTACAACATCAAGTAAGTGAAAATCAACCTTTTACAATTCTTTTATCAAATTTCAATATGACTTAAGTAATTAAGTTACCAAGTAGGGGAAACATTGCAAGTATAGCATGATATGGGTCTTAGACTACCCGGACAATAGCATAATTAGTAGAAACATACGGACTCTTGTCACCTCGTATGTACACATATTAATTAATTCACCCGTGGGGTTAATTCCGTCTTACAAGGTTAGAAAGAGACTTACCTCGTCTCAAAGCCTACTTTCTGGTCCAAGATTGTGCCCATACCCCCAAATTTGGTGCCAAAACGACCCGAAACTACTCAAATATTATATAAAATAATCAATACATGCTTAAAAGCTCATATCCTAAATATCAAAGTGATTTCTCAAGCCTATTTGAAGAATCCCTAAAATTCACCCTCGGGGCCCACGTGCCCGAATTCTGGAAATATTTAAAGAACGTTGTCACCCATAACCTCATGAACAAAAATGTATGATTTCCTTAAGTTCCATAACAAATTTCGTGGTTAAATCTCCCTTTTATAAAAAACACAGGTTTTCATCTAACCCCCTGATTTTACCAATTTTTACATGTTAATCTAACCATAATCTATGTATTTAACTTATGTTGTGTAGAAATTACTTACCTCAAAGTGCTAGGTGAAAACCCCCTTCCAAGAGCTCCAAAAATCTCCCAAGAGATGTAAGAAAATGAGCTAAATGGCCTAACTCCCGCATATAATAAAGCTGTGCACATGTCTCAAATGTCGCATTTGCGACACCTGGTTCGCAAATGCGAAGGTCGCAAATACGACAAATCCATCACAAATACGATCTAGGGCTTCTACTGCCAAGGTCGCAAATGCGACTAAGGAGTCGCAATTGCGGGCACTTTTGAGGTCACAAATGCAACTAATGTGTCGCAAATGCGAACACTGCCCAGATCAGGCTTCATCGCAACTGCGAAACCTTTCTTGAAAATGCAACCAAATTCTCGCATTTGCGAGACCTGCAACCCAGTAATAAATCACCAGAAAACTAGAGTGTTTTCCTATCCTTCCGAACATCCAAAACTGACAGAGCCCTCGGGGCTCCACACTAAATGCCCATACAAGTCTAACAACATCATACTAACTTGCTCGCACGATCGAAACATTGAAATAACATAAAAAACCCACAAATCATACGCAAAACGCATGGATTAACTCATGAACTCAAAAACTTCGAAAAATACTTCTGTCACGACCCCCGTTCACCCTCTATGAATATGTCGTGATGACACCTGGTTCCTACAATTAGGTAAGCCTAACAGTGTGGTTTGTGAAAATAGCTAATTAAGACTGAATAAATGAAAGAAATATGTATATAACTGCCACTCGGCATAGATAACTCATAATAAGTGCGGAAGAAAAAACCTCAACCCAAAACCCGAAAACTCACGGGAACCACAGGCTAACAGAACACAGTACGCTGCTCTAACTCCAGAATATCTAAACAACTACGAGAAAAGAAATAAACTAAATACTAAAGCTGGAACAGAATAGAGACTCCTGGTCTGCGGACGCGGCAGATATACCTCAAAGTCTCCGTGTATCTCCTCGCCTCAACGAGAGTTCGCCTGAGTAGAGGTAACTGGATAATCTGCACATGAAAAAAATATATGCAGGAAGGGCATGAGTACACCACAGAGGTACTCAGTAAGTGCCAAGCCTAACCTCGGTTGGTTAATGACGAGGAAGGTCAGGGTCCTACTGAGGCAAAATATAATAATAATTAATAGTATGAAAATCTGACAGAAATAATGAGTACAGCAGAGAGATAAGGCAGGTCAACGAGGCAATAACAACTACACAAAGAACAAAATAAATACACAATAACTATAGCTCAATACCAAAGATAACAATGAGGGTCTCCCAGAATACCGTCATATAGCCCTTTACTCAATTGTCCAGTGGATCTCCCGGGATACTGTCCCATAGTCCAACCATCAATATGCAATGGGGATCTATCGGGAATCTAACCTGCAGTCCCAAAGTAAAAGTGCAAGGCGGATCTATTGGGAATCTAACCCGCAGTCCCAAAGTAAAAGTGCAGGGGGATCTACCGGGAATCGAACCCGTAGTCCCAAAGTAAACAAACAGGGGGGGGGGAGGGGAGCTACCGGAACCCCACATCCGTAGTCCGAGTATAAATGCGCAATCACAAGCAGAAGATTCACAGATATGAAGTACAAAAGACAAGAAATAGAGAGTACCGGCCTAGCATGCTTCACGTAGTACAATCAAGACAACTTAAGCAATTAGGCAAGTTAAATCAACTAAACATGCTTCCCTAATCTAGCACAGGTTATAATGGCAAGTAGGATAAAGCAAACATGAAAAAAAAACTCAATCTCAATGTCTTAAGTAAGAAAACCGGATTTTCAACAACTGGCTCAAGTACGCTCTCGTCACCTTGCGTACAAGGCACTCAAATTACCAAATAACAAATCCTAAGGGGAAAAAGTCCCCCACACAAGGTTAGACAAGCCACTTACCTCGAACCGGCTCAAAATCAACTAGAAATCACGTCCTTGACACGAGTATCCGACTCCAAATGGCCCAAATCTATTCAATTCAATTACATATCATTAATAACATTGCAAATAACTGGTTTCACAATTTAATTCAAAGCTACGACGTGAAATTAGGTAAAATGACCAAAATGCCTTTCAGGCCAACATCTCGAAATTGAATAATTTTTACATTATCAGAACCCCCGTACTCTCACGAGTCTACCCATATAAAATCTCCAAAATCGGAGGTCAAATGCTCACTCAAAACTCAATAGTTTAGCCTATGAAGTTCACCCAATTTTTTCCAATTTTTGATCCCAAATTCGAATTTTGATGATGGATTTAACTACAAAATAATGAAATATAACTAGAAGGGATTAAAAGAAACGTTACCCAATAGTCTTATTCTCTTCAAACCCTCTGAAAATCGCCCTTCCCCGAGCTCAATTTGATTTTTCTAACTTATGAAATCTAACCCTCGAAATTTCTATATCTGCATAGGCATTTCCGCTTCTGCGGATAAGGGACAGTTTCTGTGGTCCCGCTTATGCGGAAAACGAGCCGCTTCTGCGACTTTCACTAAAAATGCGACGTCCACTTCTGCGGTTCAACAACCGCTTATGCGGTTCTGCTTATGCGGATTTCTTACGCTTCTGCGGTTCCAAAAAAAATCCAAGGGCCGCATCTGCGACTATTCTCTCGCAGGTGCGTAACCGCTTCTGCGGTTAAACATTTGCACCTGAAGAAATTGAATAAACCCTAAAATCCAGCTCCTACGATGGACAAGCCTCTTCTGCGGCTCCGCACCTGCTGAACCCAAACCGCAGGTGCAGTTATGACAGGTACCAGCAGTCTTCAGCAATTCTTCAACTTCAAAAACCTTCCGTCAACCATCCGAATTCATCCCGAGGCCCCCGGAACCTCAACCAAAAGCACCAATAGCACCTAATATCCTATTCAAACTTGTACCAATCCTTAAAACACCTTAAACAACACCGGAAACCCAAAATAATCAATGATTTAAGCCTAAGAACTTCAAATTCTAACAAAACACGCTTTCAATAAAAAACCTAACCAAACCTCGTCCGAATGACCTGAAATTTTGCACACACGTCCCAAATGACATGAAGGAGCTACTGCAACTTCCGAAATTCCAATTCGATCCTCGGATCAAAAACTCACTATCGTACCGGAAACTTTAAAAATTCAAACTTCGGCATTTCAAGCCTAAATGAGCTACAAACTTCTAAAATACATTCCGAACACGCTCCCAACCCCGAAATCACCTAATGGAGCTAACTGACCATCAAATTTCCATTCCAAGGTCGTCTTCACACTTTTCCGACTACGAACCACTTTTTAACACTTAAGCTCTCATTTAGGGACTAAGTGTCCCAAAACTCTCTGAAACTCAACACCGAACGTCTCAGCAAACAAAATTAGTAGAAATGAACTCAGGGGAAGCAGTTAATAGGGGATCAGGGTGTTAATTCTTAAGACAACCGTCCGGGTCGTCACATCCTCCTACACTTAAACATTCGTTCGTCCTCGAACAGGCATAGAGAACATACCTGTAGTAGTGAAAAGATGAGGGTAACTGCTGCACATATCCTGCCCGGTCTCCCAAGTCGCCTCCTCGGCTGGCTGACCCCGCCACTGAACCTTCACTGAAGCTATGTTCTTTGACCTCAACTTTTTGATCTGCCTGTCCAATATAGCCACTGGCTCCTCAACATAAGATAGATCCTTGTCCAACTGGACTGAACTGAAATCCAACATATGCGACAGGTCACCATGATATCTCCAGAGCATCGAAACATGAAATACCGGATGAATTCCGGCCAAACTGGGAGGTAAGGCGAGCTCATAAGCAATATCCCCGACTCGCCTCAAGATATCAAAAGGGCCAATAAACCTCGGACTCAGATTTCCCTTTCTTCCCAAACCTCATGACGCCTTTCATAGGCAAAACCCGAATCAGAACCCGCTCACCAACCATATATGATACATCACAGACCTTCCTATCCGCGTAGCTCTTCTGTCTGGACTGGGCTGTATGGATCCTATCCTGAATCATCTTAACCTTCTCCAATGCATCCTGAACCAACTCTATGCCCAATAGCTCGGCCTCACCCGGCTCAAACCAACCCACCGGAGATCTACACCTACTACCATATAAAGCCTCATATGGCGCCATCTGAATGCTGGACTAATAACTGTTGTTGTAAATAAACTCTGCCAATTGCAAGAAGTGATCCCAAGACCCTCCAAACTTAATCACAACGCACATAGCATATTCTCAAGAATCTGAATAGTGCGCTCGGACTGTCCGTCTGTCTGGGGGTGAAATTCTGTGCTCAACTCCACCCGAATGCCTAACTCCTTCTGCACGGCTCTCCAGAACCGTGATGTAAATTGGGTACCTCTATTTGAAATAATAGAAACTGGAATACCATGCAGACGGACGATCTCCCGGATATAAATCTCCGCCAACCACTCTGATGAATAAGTGGTACATACAGGAATGAAATGAGCGGACTTGGTCAGTCGATCCACAATGACCCAAATGGCATCAAACTTCTTCAAGGTCCATGGGAGTCCAGATATAAAATCCATGGTGATGCGCTCCCATTTCCACTCCGGAATCTCTATCTGCTGAAGGAACCCACCCTGGCGCTGATGCTCACACTTCACCCGCTGGTAGTTGAGGAATCTAGACACATAACCAACTATATCTTTCTTCATCTTCCTCTACCAATAGTGCTGCCTCAAGTCCTGATACATCTTTGCGGCACCCAGATGGATGGAATATCACGAACTCTGGGCCTCTACTAGAATAAACTCTCGAAGGCCATCAATATTGGGCACACAAATTCGGCCCTGCATCCTCAATACCCCATCATCTCTGATAGTCACATCTCTGACATCTCCCCGCCGAACCTTGTCCTTAAGGACAAGCAAATGAGGATCATCATACTTCCGCTCCCTGATACGATCAAATAGGGAAGACCGGGAAACCACACAGGCTAGAACCCAACTGGGCTCCGAAAGATCCAATCTCACAAACTGGCTGGCTAAGGCCTGAACATCCATCACCATAGGCCTCTCTGAAGTAGGTAAATATGCCAAACTACCCAACCTCTCCGCCTGACGACTCAAGACATCCGCCACCACATTGGCCTTGCCAGGGTGATATACAATAGTAATGTCATAATCCTTCAGCAACTCTAACCACCTCCTCTGACGCATATTAAGATCCTTTTGCTTGAGTAAGTGCTGCTAGCTCCGATGGTCAGTATAGATCTCACAAGGCACAACGTACAAATAATAACGCCAGATGTTCAAGACATGAACAATGACAACTAACTCAAAGTCGTGGATAGGGTAATTTTTTTCATGTATCTTCAACTGTCTGGATGCGTAGGCAATCACCCTACCATACTGCATCAACACCGCTCCAAGGCCAACTCTTGAGGCATCACAATAGACAGTATAAGATCCCGAACCGGTAGGCAACATCAAAATTGGAGCTGTAGTTAAAGCTGTCTTGAGCTTCTGAAAGCTCGCCTCACACTCCTCTGTCCACTGAAATGGGGCATCCTTCTGGGTCAATCTAGTCATAGGGGCTGCAATCGATGAAAATCCCTCCACGAAGCGACAGTAGTAGCCCCCCAAACCAAGGAAACTATGAATCTCTGTAGCTTAGGAAGGCCTGGGCCAACTCTGTACGACCTCTATCTTCCTCGGGTCCACCCGAATACCCTCACTCGAAATCACATAGCCTAAGAATGCCATAGAACTCAACCAAAACTCAAATTTTGAGAACTTTTCATATAACTTCTTCTCCCTCAAGGTCTGAAGCACGATCCCAAGTGCTTCTCATGATCTTCACAACTCTGGGAATACACCAGAATATCATCAATAAAAATAATAACGAATGAGTCAAGATATGGCCTGAATACACTATGCATCAAGTGCATGAAAGCTGCTGGGGCATTGGTCAGCCCAAATGACATAACAAGGAACTCATAATGACCATACCGAGTCCTGAAGGTAGTCTTCGGGTTATCTGGCTTCCGAATCTTCAACTGATGGTAACATGAGCGCATGTCAATCTTAGAAAATACCTGTGTGCCCAGAAGCTGGTCAAACAGATCATCAATACGAGGCAAAGGATAACGGTTCTTTACTGTAACTTTGTTCAACTGGCGATGATCAATACACATACGCATAGAACCATCCTTCTTCTTCACAAACAGGACAGGAGCACCCCACGGTGAAACACTGGGTCAAATGAAACCCTTACCAAGCAATTCCTACATCTGATCCTTCAACTCCTTCAACTCAGGAGGAGCCATACAATACAAAGGAATGAAAACGGGCTGAGTGCCCGGCAACAGATCAATGCCAAAATGAATGTCTCTATCGGGCGGCATGCCCGAGAGATCAGCTGGAAACACATCGGGATAATCCCCTACCACTGGAACTAAATCAACAGAAGGGGTATCAATACTGACATCTCTCACATAAGCTAAATACGCGGCACACCCCTTCTCAACCATACTCTGAGCTTTAAGAAAAGAGATAACTCTACTAGGAGTGTGATCTAAGGTACCACTCCACTCAATACGCAGAATACCTGGCATAGCCAGTGTCACAGTCTTGGCGTGACAATCAAGAATAGCAAAATGGGGCGACAACCAGTCCATGCCCAAAATAATCTCAAAATTCACCATACCGAGTAATAATAAATCCTCTTTGGTCTCAAAACCACAAATAATAACCAAATATGATCGATAAATGCGGTCCACAACAAGAGAATCTCCCACAGGAGTAGAAACATAAATAGGGGCACTCAAAGAATCCCAAGGCACACCCAAATGCGGAGCAAAGTAAGAAGACACATAAGAATAGGTAGAGCCTGGATCGAATAGAACCGATGCCTCTCTGTGACAAACCAGTATAATACCTATAATGACGGATTCAGAGGCAACCACCTCAGTACGAGCAGGAATATAATAATATCTGGCCCGACTCCTCTCTCGAGGGCGACCTCTATCTCCCCGACCTCCGCCCCTAGCCGGCTGGGCAGGTGGGGTAGCAGCTGGAGCTGTGATCATGGCCTGAGAACTCTGAGGAGCACGCTGTGGCTGAGCAGACTGTAAAGATGCACCCCTACTAAGTATGGGGCAGTCCCTAACCATATGGTGTGTATTTTCACACTCGAAACAAGCTCTAGGAGGGTGCGGCGGCTGTGGCTGGCTAGTACCCCAGGAGTCTTACTGCAGGAGTCGCGCTAGAAACTAGAGGTGCATAGTAAGACTCCTGGGGTATAGGCAGAGCTGGAGCACTACTAGCTGCTGGAAGAGCTGAATGGATAGGGCGACCCGCATAACCTCTACGATAACGACCTGCTGATGGGGTACAGGCACTAGAGTAGTGACCCGACTCTTGAGACCTCTTGGCCTCCCTCTCCCTTCGCTCCCTGGCGAGCATACATTCAATCCTCCTAGCAATGCTCACTACCGGCTGATAAGGAATGTCCATATACAACTCTCGAGCCATGCTAGATCTGATGGGTGGAATAAGACCCTCAATGAACCTGCGAACTCTCTCCCAAACAGTAGCAACCATGCCCGGTGCATGCCTGGCCAATCTGGTATAACGGATGGCATACTTTAAAACGGTCATATCACCCTGGTGCAAATGCTCAAACTCTGCGCGCCATGCGTCCCTGAGACTCTGGGGGACAAACTCTCTCATAAACATATCTGAGAACTGGGTCCAAGTCAGTGAAGCAGCCTCGACTGGACTGTCTAACTCATAAGTACGCCACCAATCATAGGCGGCTCCCCAAAGCTAAAAGGCAGTGAAAGAAACCCTGCTGGACTCCACTATGACCATAATGCAAAGAATACGATGACATTCCTCTAAAAATCCCAAGGCATCGTCTGATGCTAATCCACCTAACACTAGGGGATCATATTTCTTGAACCTCTAGAGTCTCCGCTGCTCGTCCTCTGAAGCAACTGACCCATCCTTGGGCTGAACTGGTGTTGCAAGCGGTACGGGAATAATCTCGGGAACCTGCTCAACCTGCACTTGCTGCTCAGGAGTGTGGATGACGGGAGTCTGTGCTCCTCCCCCAACCTGGGATGTGGCTGCAGCAAGGGGAAGCAACCCTGCCTGAGCTAAGATGGTCTACATGCTCATGAACTGAGCTAAAGTCTCCTGGAGCACTGGAGTAGTAGTGGGAGTAGTTGGTGTGCCAGGTGCCTGGGCTCCGACTGAGTCTGCTGGTGGTACCTCGGCGGCAGCTCGCGTAGGTGCTCGGGCTGCACCACGTGCGCATCCTCGACCTCTCCCCCGGCCCCGACCTCTGACGACTGCAGGAAGGGGCATGGTTGCCTGATCATCTCGAGTAGCATATGTCCTCACCATCTGTGAGAGAATAGAAGTCAGAAGTTTAGAATTGATGTTCAAAAATATCGCACGACAAGGAATTCAAATAAAATGAAGATTTTTCCTAAACAGTTACATAGTCTCTCATAGATAAGTACAGACGTCTCCGTACCGATCAGTGAGACTCTAATAAACTGACCTGTGTTCCATGACTTCTATGAACCTAGAGCTCCGATACCAACTTGTCATGACCCCCATTCACCCTCTATGAACATGTTGTGATGGCACCTAGTTCCTACAACTAGGTAAGCCTAACAGTGCGGAACAATTTAACATAATTTGCGAAAACAACTAATTAAGACTGAATAACTGAAACAAATATGTATATTACTGCCACTCGGCATATATAACTCATAATAAGTGCGGAGGTCAAAATATCAACCCAAAACCCGAAAACTGACGGGAACCACAGGCTAACAGAAACACAGTATGCTACTCTAACTCCAGAATATCTAAACAACTAAGAGAAAGGGATAAACTAAATACTAAAGCTGGAACAGAATAGAGACTCTTGGTCTGCAGACGCGGCAGATATACCTCGAAGTCTCCGTGTATCTCCTCGCCTCAAGGATAGTGCGCCTGAGTAGAGGTACCTGGATAATCTGTACATGAAAAAAACATGTGTAGGAAGGGCACGAGTACACCACAGCGGTACTCAGTAAGTGCCAAGCCTAACCTCAGTTGGGTAGTGACAAGGAAGGTCAGGGCCCTACTGAGGCAAAATACAATAATAATTAACAGTATGAAAATCTGACAAAAATAATGAGTACATCAGAGAGATAAGGCAGGTCAACGAGGCAATAACAACTGCACAAAGAACAAAATAAATACAGAATAACTACAACTCAATACCAAGGATAACAATGAGGGTCTCCCAGGATACCGTCCTGTAGCCCTTTCCTCAACTATCCAGTGGATCTCCCAGGACACTATCCCGTAGTCCAACCATCAATATGCAAGGGGATCTATCGACAATCTAACCTGCAGTCCCAAAGTAAAAGTGCAGGGGGAATCTATCGGGAATCTAACCCGTAGTCCCAAAGTAAAAGTGCAGGGAGATCTATCGAAAATCTAACCCGCAGTCCCAAAGTAAAAGTGTAGGGGGATCTACTGGGAATCGAACTCGTAGTCCCAAAGTAAGCAAATAAGGGGGGGGGGGGGGTGGCTACCGGAATCCCACATCCTTAGTCCCAATATAAATGCGCAATCACAGCCAGAAGATACACAGAAATGAAGTACAAAAGACAAGCAACAGGGAGTACTGGCCTAGCATGCTTCACGTAGTACAGTCAAGGCAACTTAAGCAATTTGGCAAGTTAAATCAACTAAACATGCTTCCCTAATCTAGCACAGGTTATAATGGCAAGTAGGATAAAGCAAATATGAAAGAAAACTCAATCTCAATATCTTAAGTAAGAAAACCAAAATTTCAATAATTGGCTCAAGTACGCGCTCGTCACCTCGCGTACAATTCACTCAAATTACCAAATAACAAATTCTAAGGGGAAAAAGTCCTCCACACAAGGTTAGACAAGCCACTTACCTCGAACCGGCTCAAAATTAACTAGAAATCACGCCCTTGCCATGAGTATCCGACTCCAAATGGCCCAAATCTATTCAATTCAATTACATACCGTAAATAACATTGCAAACAACTGGTTTCACTATTTAATTCAAAGCTACAATGTGAAATTAGATAAAATGACCAAAATGCCTTTCAAGGCAACGTCTCAAAATCAAATAATTTTTACATTTTCAGAACCCCCGTACTCTGACGAGTCTACCCATATAAAAATCTCCCAAATTGGAGGTCAAATGCTCACTCAAAACTCAATAGTTTAGCCTATGAAATTTCACCCAATTTTTTCCAATTTTTGATCCCAAATTCGAATTTTAATGATGGATTTTACTACAGAATGATGAAATATAACTAGAAGGGATTAAAGAAACATTACTCAATAGTATTCTCTTCAAAACCCTCTAAAAATCGCCCTTCCCCGAGCTCAATTTGATTTTTCTAACTTATGAAATCTAACTCTCGAAATTTCTATATATGCACAGGTATTTCCGCTTCTTCGGACAAGGGACCGCTTCTGCAGTCCTGCTTATGCGGAAAACGAGCCGCTTCTGCGACTTTCACTAAAAATGCGACGTCCGCTTCTGCGGTTCAACAACCGCTTATGCGGTTCCACTTATGCGAATTTCTTACCGCTTCTGCGGTTCCAAACAAAAACCCAAGGGCCGCATCTGCGACTATTCTCTCGTAGGTGCGTAACCGCTTCTGCGGTTAAACTTCCGCACCTAAAAAAACTGAAGAAACACTCAAATCCCGCTCCTACCATGGACAGGCCGCTTCTATGGCTCTGCACCTGCGGAACCCAAACCGCAGGTGTGGTTATGACAGGTACCAGCAGTCTTCAGCAATTCTTCAACTTCAAAAACCTTCCGTCAACCATCCGAATTCATCCCGAGGCCCCCAGAACCTCAACCAAAAACACCAATAGCACTTAATATCCTATTCAAACTTGTACCGATCCTTAAAACACCTTAAACAACAACGGAAACCCAAATTAATCAATGATTTAAGCCTAAGAACTTCAAATTCTAACAAAGCATGCTTTCAATCAAAACCCTAACCAAACCTCGTCCGAGTGACCTGAAATTTTGCACACACATCTTAAATGACATGATGGAGCTATTGCAACTTCTGGAATTCCAATTCAACCCTCGAATCAAAAACTCACTATCAGACCGGAAACTTCAAAAATTCAAACTTCGGCATTTCATGCCTAAATGAGCTACGTACTTCCAAAATACATTCCGAACATGCTCCCAATACCGAAATCACCTAATGGAGCTAACGGAACCATCAGATTTCCATTCTGAGGTCGTCTTTACAATATTCCGACTACGGACTACTTTTCAACACTTAAGCTTCCATTTAAGGACTAAGTGTCCCAAACTCTCCGAAACTCAATACCGAATGTGCCGACAAACAAAATTAGTAGAAATGAACTTAGGGAAAGCAGTTAATAGGGGATCGGGGCGTTAATTCTTAAGACGACTGGCCGGGTCGTCACAACTTTCGCGTGTCCGATTCCTATCAAATTAACTTGGAATGATGCCAAATTTTATGTGCAAGTATTAAGTGATATTACAGAACTATTCCCGGTCTCGGAATTCCATTTGGACCTTTATAACACAAAAAATACTCCAAACCAAATCTAAAGAACTTAAAAAAACTTCAAGGAACCAACTTTCATTATTAGGCATCGAAAAGCTCCCAGATCATCCAAAACTGATATGAGAATATGCCCAAGTCCAAAATCATCAAACAAACCTATTGGAACAGTCAAATCTTGATTTCGAAGTCGTTTACTCAAAACATTGAACAAATTCAAACTTATCCTTTTAAGGCCAACTTAAGGAACCAAGTGTTCTGATTTCAACCCAAACTCTTCCAAATCCCGAATTAAACATCCTCACAAGTTATGAAACAGTAAACGCACATACAAGGAGTCTTATTTAGGGGAATGGGATTCTAAAAAGAAAAAAGACCAATCGGGTCGTTACATCGGAGGTGCAGGCTGTTGGTCGCTGAAGTGGGAAGGGGCCTTGGGCTGATGAAGCATAGAAGTGAAGTTTTTGTCGCAAAAGCGACGCTACAGGTGCAATTTGATGTCCACTGGTGTGAAAGTCTCTGGGAAGAAGGGATCTTTTAAACAAGACTTAGCTCTCATTTCTCACTTTGATGGTCGCATTTGGGGAGTTATTTTGAGGATTTTTTCATCAAGCAACTCGAGGTAAGTAATTTCCCTCTATTACAAGTTAAATACTTGGATTTTATAAAAGTTTTAACATGTAAATTTAAGGAGAAATCTAGAATTGATAATTTAGGATTTTTACCACGATTTGAGACATGAAATTGGGAATACATTATATATTTGAGTTCGTAATATTATGGCTGATGTTTATCTTTGAAAATTTTTAGAATCCAGGAACGTCGGCCCGAGGGTTTACTGTATTGACTTTTTGAGCGGAGCTAGGAATCATTATAAATTGATTAACTACGAGTATTAGAGTATAATTTTATTAATTTTTACCTTGTTCGGCTAGTTTTGGAGCTACGAGCATCGGTTTGAGGTGTTATAGTGGCGTTGGAGCCGGTTATAGAACTTCAGAGCAAGGTAAGTTTTCTGTCTAACCGTATGAGGGGGAATTTACCCAATAGGTGTTATATTCTTGTGTGCTACATGTTGTAGGGACTGCGCACGTATGAGGTGATGAGTGTACGTGCGTATGTTAGAATTCCTGATTATCTCCGATTAGAATTAGGTTCACGCATGCTATAATTGTACTATTTGAATTATCTTTGCTCGTTTAATTACTTTATTTTACGTAACGACTTGAGACTAGGCATGCATAGGGCGATAGACCCTCTATTGTAGAGATGTGATGAGTTACTTGATAAACTGTGGAATGATTGCACTTTCTTTTATGAATTTCTATCGCGTTGTGTCGTTTTCATCAAAAAGCTTCTTTATATTTCATAACTTACATGTATATTCGTGAGTGGTGTCAAAGACCCGCTAAAGTATCATATTCTCATGAGAGTATGCCGTTCGCCTTGGTAGTGCACATAGTATGATGGGATCGAGCCGTTCGCTACGACATTACTAATAAACACTCTTGTGGATCGGGTCATTTGCCTCGGTGACATCTTCCGTAATATTTAACAAGAAATCGGCGTATCTGTGTGTTTTTCTTGATTTCAGTTGTGACGACCTATCTGGTGAGGTCCATTTTATATATACTCCATTTGAGGAGGTAACTGCTAGTTGAGAGCTTGAGTTTACCATTCAGAGGAGGATCGTACCCCGTATTCATATTGGTTTATACTGTTTATTTACTCTTCATCATACTTATTTGCTTTTATACTGTACATGATTTATTGGACCACTAGTAACTATCGATATCGACCTCTCATTACTACTTCTCTGGGGTTAGTCTAGATTCTTACTGAGTACGCGTTGATTTACGTACTCATAATACACTTGCTACACTTATTGTGCAGGTATACTAGTGGTCTTTTTAGGTGCAGCGGCCCAACTATTGCGGGGACTTTACGGTGAGATGCATTCTATTACGATCCGCAACATACGAAGTCTCCATCAACATTATTTATATTCTCCTGTCTAACTTATATTCCAGACAAATGTTGTATTTTATTACATTTCCTAGTTGATGCTTATTCACTTGTGATACCGGGGTTTGGGGGTTTCTACAAGATGTTTATTATAGTAGTTCGCATAATTATTATCATTTCACCTTGTAAATTCTATTTCATACTATTTAATTAATGGAAATTATGATTTCAAAAGTAATACAAGTGAGTAATTAAGTTGAAAATCATCGTTGGCTTTCTCGACGACGGCGTTAGGCGCCATCACGACCTATAATGGATTTTGGATCGTGACAGCTTGGTATCAGAACATTAGGTCACTTAGGTCTCACAAGTCATGAACAAGTCTAGTAGAGTCTTGCGGATCGATACGGAGGCGTCTGTACTTATCATTATACCGTAATTTGGTGTTGACCATTGCATATTCCACTTGAGGAGGTATCTGATAATTTAGGACTTTGTGTTCATTATTCAACTGTAGACCATATTATTTGCCTATATATGTACTCATTGTTTATAGACCATGTTCTACACTTATCTACTTTATTATAATTAATTTATTGGACCACTAGTAAGTGTCAATGTCGATCCCTCGTTACTACCTCTTCAGAATTAGGCTAGATGCTTACTGGGTATGTGTTGCTTTACGTATTCATGCTGTACTTCTGCACTAAATGTGCAGGATTTGAGATGTTCATTTGCTGGTCATTTGGGCGCGTAGGCGCAGTTGTTGAGGGGACTCTATGTTGAGTATTCCATGCTACAATTCGCATCACACTGAGTTTTCATCATACTTATTTACTTTATCCTGTCTACCTTGTATTCCAAGACAAATGATGTATTGTTATTGTACTTCCTAGTAGATGCTCATGCATTTGTGATATCAGGTTTTGGGATGTTTAAGAATTTGTGTACAATTACTTTATATTTTATTTAAATTGTACGTACCTACTATTTTTAATGCCTTGACCTCTCTACATAAAAAGATTCACGATTTTACAAATAATAAAATGAATAAGTAAGCTGCTAGTTCACTGTTGGCTTGCCTAACGGTAAAGTTGGGCGCCTTCACGACCTGTAGTGGATTTTGGATCGTGACATAACCGTTTTCATAATTCCAAGGCCGAAGGAAAATTATAGTGCTTTAATATTTTTAAACTTAATATATAAGTATATTTCCCACATGTGAATTTGTTCGGCACTGTTCAATATTTTCTCGGTTTATTTTCATAAAATGAAAAACCTACCCTAATTGTTGGTACGGTTAGAGGTTTACATTAAAACTTACGATTTTGCTAAAAGCCTAAAAATCAATTTGGTACGGTACCGTACAGTTTGGTCAATTTTTAAATTTACATTAACACCCCTAATTCCGGATAAACTTTGCCTTACTTGAAATCAAGTTCGCTGAGGACGATTTTTTAAATTTACAGTTGTTTCAAAGTTCCAAATACATCAATTTATCTAAAGTTTAAATATTTATTGTAGTTATAATTGTAAATAATGTGGTTGTAGATTAATTTATTTTTGAATTAATATTACCATACTGGTAATTCTGGCTTCTATAAATTTATACGAAAATAATATGTATTGGTGATGTCTTTTAGACAATTAATTATTAGTTAATATTTGTTAAAAAAAGAAAAAGAAAAAGAAAGATGCTAATAATTATATACCTCAGAGGATATAAATGTTGGTTAGGTAAGGAAAGAAATTTAGTAAGCTAACATTCTAATTGAATTTGAAATGCTACATATTTGGACCTTCTACGGAAACTAACATTTTAAAAATAAAATTTAGTTGATTTTGAATTCCTAAATATTAGAAAAATAGTTAAATTACTATTTTAGCTAGTGTGACATCTATTCTTGAAGAGCAAAAAAGACGAACAACATTTAGTTAAAAAGTTTTGTGGGGATTGTGCGTGTACCCATATCGGGGGCTTGAGTGAGTTTCAGATTGGTATACATATGCTTGGTGAGGAAGATCATAAAGCGCGAAGGGTAATACCGTACCACTGCATATACATTATTAAGTGAGTACACGAAGGAAGATGCGTGTTGATAAGTTAGGATTTTAATATGATTATACCCCTACTTGCTATTGCTTTTGTTATGAATTGCTATAAAATAGTCCCAAAATGCTTACAAGTTGCGCTTGATTGCACGTTTGAGCGACAAGATGATAAATGTCAAAGATCGGCTTAAAACAGAGTGAAACCTGCCAAATGTCAAAGATCAAGTGAAGTGGGGAACAAGAAGACCTAGCGCGGACCGCACTGATTTGCCACGCGGCCGCGCTAGGAGATTCTGAGACTGGTTCATGTCAAGGGCATTCTGCGCGTCCGCGCTTCATTTCCATGCAGTCCGCGCCACTGAAGTTCAGAGACCTACAATTTCAAGGCAAAGTCCTACGCGGCCATGCTACAAATCAGTACGGTCCGCGTGGATGAGATTCAGAGAGATGGACTTTTGGCAAAATATGCCCGCACGGTCGCGCTCCATTTATACGCGGTCCGCGCCCTTCTTAAACCGCGGCCGCGCTACATTTCTGCGCGGTCCGCGCTACATTTCTGCGCGGTCCGCGCTCCCAACTTCAGAGAGGAGATATTTACAAGTACAAGAGCCAACAGGGCCGCGCTGACCCCGTAGGGGTATTTTTGTCCAGTTTTTCATCCCAATATAAATAGGATATTTTACCATTTTTAGGTTAAGTTTTAGATTCTGAACAAGAGCTGCGCTCGTGAGAACGTGTTTTAGCCTATTTTGGGTATTTTAACATTAATTCTTCCTTAGATTCTTGTAGTTTAACTTTAGGAATTAATTAATATGCTTAGTTCTTCATCTATTTTTGCTATTTCTTCTTTAATAATGTCTAGCTAAACCCATTAGCTAGGGTTGTGGCTCGATCCTAGTATGGGTAATTGATGGGTGTTGCTTCTTAATGATAGATTGATATTGGGTGTTTGTTATTTGGGTTAATTTTATGCTTTAATTAAGGATTGGTGGTTGCAAACATTGATTCTAGCTTAGTGGGTTTTGACTCTTCTTGAGAAAGAGAATCTATGACCCCAAAATTGACCCAACAAGGAATTGGAATGGACCCATGAGAAATAGTAGTCCCAATTAACGGGTTAAACCTCGAGAGAGTAATCACCATACTTGAACCCTAGTTGCTTGGTCTAATTGGCCTACCCAATTGGTCTCAAGAGATTCAATTGGGCAAAATTGCTCTCTCTACCGAGATGTGTGAGAGTGGGTACAATTGTGCAATGGTTATAACATTGATCCCAAATATGTCAATCTATTATTAGTAGTTTCTACCCGTTAGTTAACCATCTAGGTGATGCCATGTCCCTAGTTCCTTTCTCTATCTTAATTACAACTTAGAAAATATCTCTTTAGCATAATTTAGTCTTAACCCTTAGTTGATAATAGTATTTGATAAAAAGAAAACCCAAAAATATTAGGAGTGCAATTAGAAGCACAAACGCATTCTTAGTCTAGACAGATACACAACTCCACTCCAAGCTCTCTGTGGAAAAAATCGACCCCGATACTACTGTTCGGATAAAAGTTGTAGCACCCGCTCTTCCTACCATTATGTAAGGTTGAGTTGGCAGTGATCAATTTTTGGCGCCGTTGCTGGGGATCGAACCCGGGTCACCCGCGTGACAGGTGGGAATACTTACCACTATACTACAACGACCTTACACCACCTTAATAATTCAATGTCTACAGGGCAAAAAGTGATCGCTGCCAACTCAACCTTACACAATGGTAGGAAGAGGGGGTGCTACAACTTTTACCCGAATAGTGGTATCGGGGTCGATTTTTTCCACAGAGAGCTTGGATTGGAGTTGCGTATCTGTCTAGACTAAGAATGCGTTAGTGCTTCTAATTGCACTCCTAACATTTTTGGTTTTTTTTATCAAATACTATTATCAACAAAGGATTAAGACTAAATTATGCTAAAGAGATATTTTCTAAATTGTAATTAAGATAGAGAAAGGCACTCGGGTCATAGCATCACCTAGGTGGTTAACTAACGGGTAAAAACTACTAATAATAGATTGACATATTTGGGATCAATGTTATAACCATTGCACAATTGTACCCACTCTCACACCTCTCGGTAGAGAGAGTGATTTTGCCCAATTTATTCACTCGAGACCAATTGTGTAGGCTAATTAGACCAAGCAACTAGGGTTCAAGTATGGTGATTACTCTCTCGAGGTTTAACCCGTTAATTGGGACTACTATTTCTCGTGGGTCCATTCCAATTCCTTGTTGGGTCAATTTTAGGGTCATAGATTCTCTTTCTCAAGAAGAGTCAAAACCCACTAAGCTAGAATCAATGTTTGCAACTACCAATCCTTAATTAAAGCATAAAATTAATCCAAATAACAAACACCCAGTATCAATCTATCATTAAGAAGCAACACCCATCAGTTACCCACACTAGGGTTGAGCCACAACCCTAGCTAATGGGTTTAGCTAGACATAATTAAAGAAGAAATAGTAGAGATAGATGAAGAACTAAGCATATTAATTAATTGCTAAAGTTAAACTACAAGAATTTATGGAAAAAATAATGTTAAAATGCCAAAAATAGACTTAAACACGTTCTCACAAGCGCAGCTCTTGTTCAGAATCTAAAACTTGACTTAAAAATGGTAAATGTCCTATTTATACTGGGAAGGAAAAATTAGACAAAAATACCCCTGCGGGGTCAGCGCGGACCGCGCAAAAATGTAGCGCGGCCGCGTTGGCTCTTGGACTTGTAAATATCTCCTCTCTGAAGTTGGGAGTGCAGACCGCGTAGAAATGTAGCGCGTCCACGATTGAAGGTGGGCACGGACCGCGTATAAATGGAGCGCAGCCGCGTGGCAGGGCTTGGGCAAAACACCATCTCTCTAAATCTCATCCACGCGGACCGTACTGATTTGTAGCGCAGCCGCGTGGGACTTTGCCTTGAAATTCTAGGTCTCTAAACTTCACTGGCGTGGACTGCATAGAAATGGAGCGCGGTCGCGCAGAATGCCCTTGAAATGAACCAATCTCTGAATCTCCTAGCGCGGCTGTGTGCCAAATCAGTGCGGTCCGCGCTAGGTCTTCTTGTTCCCCACTTCACTTGTTCTTTGACACTTGGCAGGTTTCACTTTGTTTTGAGCCAATCTTTGACATTTGTCATCTTGTCGTTCAAACTTTCAATCAAGCGCAATTTGTAAGCATTTTGGGCCTATTTTGTGGCAATTCATAACAAAAGCAATAGCAAGTAGGTGTATAATCATGTTAAAATCTTAACTTATCAACTCCCCTAAACTTAAACCTTTTCTTGTCCTCAAGCAAACAAAATAAGACCCGCCCTTAAAAAGGTAATCCAAGAATTTCTAGCCATCCTAAAGTAACCGCAACAAGCATCAATTGGGACTAACAATTGCCCTCAATGCGAATGCACCATTAACACATTTTAAGCTTTTGAAAACTATGGATCAAGTGTGGCACAAGAGCATCAAGGGTTGACTCATTTCATAAAAGAGCTTTTCTCAAATACATTGATCATTGTGGGACCCAAACTCACACATCCTCAACTCTCCCTAAGCGAACCTCACCTTTTATAGTAATCACACACAAAACGAGGTTGATGGACTTTTCTCTCATTTCTCTCACAAAGAAGGTCACAAGCCCGGCTCTAGGTACCAAATGCTTGCCCCTAATGTAAGTATCCACTAATGTAGGTTCCTTTCAACTCAAGATCATATAGGGCTTTTGTGGAGTCATTGTAAAGGCTTTTGGGTAAAGGTAGGATATTTTTTTTTTCAAATGGGTTCAATCTTCCCTTAAGCACTTCTTTTGTTTCATTTTGGCACACTTTCTTGACTCTTTAGAGTATTCACTTCTTTTTCAAGGGGTTGGAGAGAAACACTGTCACTATTTCTTATGCAATTCAACACATTTCTCCTTTTTTTCTACTTTTTCCACATCCTTTTTCACTTTTGTTTTCTTTGAATCCATTTTTTGTTCTTATTCACATTGGTTTTTCTTTTTGTCATTTCTTTCCTTTATTTTTCATTGCCTTCCTTTTCTTTTGCTTTTGTACCTTTTACCACATTGTTTCCTTCCTTGCCTCTCCCTTCAAACTTAGACATTTGTCATATACTCAAGGGAAGATTGGGTGCCAAGAGAGGGTCTCATTAAAAATGGGTATAGGCTTGTAGATTTGGTCCTTGAAAGAAGAAAGTTTTAGGCTCAAAAGGGGTTAACTAGGGAATCATTTCATTGGTAGGGTATGAAATTGTTCAACTTAGCATTTGGATCAAGGAGAGCCTATAATCACTTCTCAAGTCAAATTTCACATAGGATTTCGCCTCAACAAACATTCGGGGCAAGTTCTAGACCATTGGCATGAGACTTAGACTCACAATTCGAATTCTCACCACACACACTCAAGGATTGCTAAAGACATCGAGTCGAGGGCCCACAACGACCTTAGTTATGATTCAAGTGCACAATGGTCCAACACGACCGCATGATGATTGTTTGGTCAACACAAGAGTCTCAAGGCCATGACTTTCACTATCCTATACACAACATTATGTCTTTGACCATGGGATCAAAGTCAAATGTGTTAGGCCCAAGTGAAGCTTGCCTGAGGTACCCTTAACTACAAAATATCGAAATCAAAAGAAGAAAAATCAAAAACGGAATCAAACCCTTAAGAAGGTTGTCATGCCATCTATCATTAGGAAGGGCCACCCGGTTCGCACAACACTCTACCCTTGGAAAGAATTGTGGCATTAAGAGTACCAAGGGCTTATTAAAAATGCCAAAACCAAAACAAAAGGCTACGAGCCTAACTACGAAGCTAACAATGAAAAAGATTTAACAAAAATAAGAAAACCGAATGAATATGTACAATGGGGAGTAGAATATACAATGGGGATGAATATATACATAAAGTAGAGAAGTAGCCAAAATTAGAAGTTATATACAAGCCAACTATCAAATCTATAAACTTAAACTAAAAATCAAATATATACAATCATCCAAGTGTATCAAAAAATAAAAATAGTAGGGCGCACCCCCACGAATAAGAGCTGGCATTGTCCCCAATGCCAACTACCAAAACAAGCATAAAATAGATAAAGGATATAGAGTGGCTCCTCAAGCCTGATCCGTCTGCATGGGCTGCTCAGTGGTCCCCTACTCCTCTGTACTGGCGAGAACCTCAGAATGGTTCCCGACTTGCTGCTGCTCTGTTGCTGGGATAGGGGCCGGGTCATAAACCGGCTGAAACTACTAATAATACTCATTTTTCCGGGCAACCAATCAAGAGGTGTGAGAGTGGGTATAATTGCTGACGTCCTGGTGCGTGTGGATAAATTCATTTTGCCGGCTGATTTTGTTATATTGGATTGTGAGGTGGACTTTGAAGTCCCGATTATTCTTGGAAGACCTTTCCTAGCTAAAGGTAAGGCTTTGGTTGATGTAGAAGCCGGAGAGTTGACATTCCGCGTGGGTGATGAGAAGGTGGTTTTCCCAGTGTGCAAGTCCATGAAGCAACCTAATAGCACCGAGGTGTGCTCCTTTGTTGACATTGTCACTGTTGTGATAATGGATGAAACAAGTACTGTGATTAATGTTGAAGATCCACTTGTGTCCGCACCTCTCGATCGTGAAATGAATGATGATTCAAGTAGGGTGATGTGCATAGATGCTTTGCATGCAATGGAATTGTGTGAACCCAGCAAGTTGTCATTGGAACTTGATCAATGGGAAACTCCTCTAGATAAGCCAACAAATGAGGTACCCCCGGTGTTAGAAATAAAACAAACTGAGCCATACATGTGTCTTACAATTTTTGAGCCCGATGCTCTCTTGAAGGATGATGCAAAACCGTGTTTGAAGTATGAACGGGGGTTAGATGTTGTGATACAAAAAGTGATGATCTACCCAGCTCTCAACAATCCTTGGATTCCTTCGGATCATTTTAGGCAAATGAAGGATGACAAGACCGTAATGGCAAACTTTCATGATGTGCAGTGTCCCATACAATCAACTCCAGGTTGGCAGGGTTGCCAGAAGGATGGGATTTTGAATAAAGTGCCCCAACAGAATCAATATCCACTGTCATTTATTGACAAAATGCTAGGTCATCTTGGAGGGCGTGCTTTTTACTATTTCTTGGAGAGTTTGATGAGAGCCACATGGTGGCGGTTCCTGATTTGAGGAGATATAATAGTAACATGCGTCGTGCCGTGACATTAAATCAGGCGCTTCTTGGGAGGCAACCCAAGTATTTTTCTATTTCTTTGATTTTCTTTGTAGACTAGGATTTTTGAGTTAATGGTCTATGAGATGTTGCAGGGATAATGTTGAACCAGTGCAGAACAAAAGCACAAAATGTCAGGTCTTTGAAGTTTGCCAACGTGGCCGCGCTACAAAACAGTACAGTCCGCGCGGGCTGGTAGAATGAAGTGTGAGTCTCTGAAGTTACCAACACGGCCGCATAGCACTTTTGTGCGGTCCGCGCTGGGAGGACCCAAATGTTCATGTTCTCTGAAGTTTCCCATGCGGCCGCGTAACAAAATAGTGTGGTCCGCGTGGGCAGCTCAGTTCAATGCAAAGGCTTTAAATCCAGCACGGTCCGCAACCATTTTTGTGCAGCCGCACTGGTAGGTAGATGATGGGTCCCACAGTCTTTTCTATTAATAGGGCATTAGAGCTTCAGTTAAAACTTTTCGCAAAATCGGTCTCTTGAGCCCTAAAATTTACTGTTCATCTGAGGTGTGCCCTTGTGCTTGCATCAATAGCTAAATCTTCATACTCCTGTTAACATTTTCTCACATTGATCATTACTTAAGTGTTTATTTTAATTTTATTCATTTTCCAGTAGTATAACTTCTTATTTTTCTCGTTTTTCTTAGGTTTAATTATTAGGTTAGTTTCTAGTGTTAGTTTTGAACACCGGGCATGAATTCAAATATTGTTAATTGAGTAGGGACAACTAGGACCCAGAAATTGATCAAAAATAGATTTCAATGCAAAACCCTAACTTAGTTAAATCCCTTGGCCCAGCGCGACTGCGCGTCCTTTCTATGCGGTCCGCGCCACTCTTTATATGTGTGCTACTTGTTACCAGCGCGGTCCGTGTCACATTTTTGCACGGTCCATGTTGGCCCAACGCGACCGCGCTACAAATTAGTGCAGACCGCATTGGGGAGATTCAGAGAGGTTTGTTTTGGGATAAGTGATAAACGCGGCCGCGCTCTAATTTTACGTGGTCCGCGCTACCCTATCGCGACCGTGTGACTCTTTTGCGCGGTCCGCGCACCTTGTTCTGCTACACTGCTTCTCTGTTTTGAAATCAACTGTGTTCCCCTCCTGTGTGGTTCATCCAATTCACTGCATGTGCTTAAAATAACAATGTTAGACGTGTATTTTTTGCAGATCATGGTTAAGAAACGAGGAGGTAAAAAACCACAACAACCTGGGAGAGGTGGTTCCTCCCGAGGTGGTAAAAGAAAGAGGATTGTTAAAATCACTCCCCAGGTTCGGGAGAGCATCAAAAAGACCCGTAAGCTGATACGGGCTGCTGATAGAGCTGCCTCTCACTCTTCGGGGAGTGAGTATGCACCATCCAGGAGCATCACCTAAGAATCAGCACCCACTCACATCACTGACCCACTCCAATTACATGACACTCCTTCACCTCCACCCTCCTCCAAAAGACCGGTCAACGTAGTCTCGAACTCGTCTGATGAGTCCGTAGCAAGAAGTAATGAACAATACTCCACCTCTGCCACAACTTCATTATCTGGGGAGAGTGTAGGATATGGTGAGGGGGGTGAGCCTCAAATCGGGGGAGTTGATCGAACCAGAAAACCTGAAGTATGGGCAGATAGATTTGTGAGTGAGATAGCGTTCCACAAATTTAGAGAGTGGTGGCCCGTGAGGAAGTTGATCCTGGAGAGAACATTCATTGACAATGATCTTCTACCTCTCAACCCAAAGGTGCAAGAGCAATTCCGTACTAGAGATGGCTGGAGCTTCTTCAAGGAGAGATGTATTAATGCCAATGAACATATGGTAAAAGAGTTCTATTGCAATGTTTCTCATGTAGTTAAGGACACAAAGGAAACGAAGGTGCGGGATAAAATGGTGGTTTTTGATGGGAAGTCCTTGAATAACTATTTGGGGTTCAAAGAGGAGGATGAATAAGAATACTTAGCGAAGCTAGAAATGGGTGAGGAGGTGCGTCCTTGGTTGGCCGAGTACTTGGCAGCCCCGGGCACTGTTCCAAAATGGGTGAAGGCGGGGGAGAAGATTCTACGAAACACATTTAGTTTTAAAGCTAAGGGTTGGTTGACATTTGTTTGTAGTAGACTTGATCCTTCCACACATGATCATTCAGTTCCTCTTGCCCGGGCTGTTCGCGTTGCATCTATCATGGCCGGTCTTCCTCTCAATATGGGCAGCATCATCTCAAAGGTGATCTCTGCGGTCGGATAGGAGACCAACACAAACTACCCCTTCTCGAACACCCTGTCCATGTACTTTAGGGATTTGGAGGTAAAGAAAAAATGCTTTGGTGTGAAGAAAAAACTGGTGGCCCCCTATTCATGGTATAGCCAGTTGGGTTCCGACAACCCAAAGTCCAAAAAGTACCAGCCACCCACCTCTTCCCCACCTGGCCAGTCTAAGGAGCCAGTTGTGGTCGAGCTTTCTACTGGGCCATCCACCATTCCTGCTACTACTACTAGTGAGACCTTGCCCCCGGGTCCTTCTTCTGTAGCTGGTCCTTCTACTTTAGTTGACCCGGCAGTCCCTTCATCAAAGACACCGGTTCACTGCCCACCAGCTCAGTCAGTCTTTAGCCAGTTTGAACAACTGGATGTCAGCGGCGACATCCAAGTTGTCCACATTGGCTACCACAGTTGAGGCACAGTCAGCACCAGCCACAGTTTAGATTCCCCCTTCCATTGAAGAGACATTGAAGAAGCTCCTAGCCAACTAGGAGAAGATTTTGGAGACCCAGTCCACCTTGACTAAGGCGGTAGACTCGCATGGCAAGGCTTTGAAGGATCTTGCCAAGGAACATAAGAAGATGAGAAAGTCAAGGGCGTCTCGGGAGTCGGTAAAGAAGCTGCGAGCAGATGTGGACAATCTTTTGGCAGACCAGATTCCATTAGACTTGCTATTTGGTGATCCAGCTCTAGATCCAGCAGCAGCATAGCTACAGCAGGAGGAGGAGCCTAGGCACCCAAGGAAGAAGAGGAAGCTTCCTAGCACTGAGGGTGTAGTGATAGAGGTGGCACATGTTTAGAAGGTTACCTCCAGTGCTCCACCAGATGTTCAGTCGGTCCATGACCCGACCCCTATCCCAGCAGCAGAGCAGCAATAGGCCAGGAACCAGTCTGAGGTTCCCGCCAGTATAGAGGACCAGGGGACCACTGATCAGCCCATGCAGATGGATCTGGCTTGAGGAGCCACTCTATATCCTTTCTCTGTTTTATGCTTATTTTGTTAGTTGGCATTGGGGACAATGCCATCTCTTATTCGTGGGGGTGCGCCCTACTGTTTTTATTTTTGATACACTTGGATGATTGTATATATTTGATTTTTAGTTTATGTTTTTTTAGATTTGATAGTTGGCCTGTATATAACTTCTAATCTTGGCTACTTCTCTACTCTATGTATATATTCATCCCCGTTGTATATTCTACTCCCCAATGTACATATTCATTCGGTTTTCCTATTTTTGTTAAATCTTTTTCATTTTTAGCTTCGTAGTTAGGCTCATAGACTTTTGTTTTGGTTTTGGCATTTTCAATAAGCCCTTGGTTTTCTTAATGTCACGGTTCTTCCCAAGGGTAGAGTGTTGTGCGAACCAGGTGGCTCTTCCCAATGATAGATGGCATGACAACCTTCTTAAGGGTTTGAGCCCGTTTTTGATTTTTCTTCTTTTGATTTCGATATTTCATAGTTAAGGGTACCTCAGGCAAGATTCACTTGGGCCTAACACATTTGCCTGTGATCCCATGGTCAAAGACATAATGTTGTGTTTAGGATGGTGAAAGTCGTGGCCTTGAGACTCTTGTGTTGACCAAACAATCATCATGTGGTCGTGTTGGACCATTGTGTGCTTGAATCGTAACTAAGGTCGTTGTGGGCCCTCGACTCGATGTATTTAGCAATCCTTGAGTGTGTGTGGTGAGAATTCGAATTGTGAGTCTAAGTCTTGTGCCAATGGTCTAGAACTTGCCCCGAATGTGTGTTGAGGCGAAACCCTAGGTGAAATTTGACTTGAGAAGTGATTATAGGCTCTCCTTGACCCAAATGCTAAGTTGAACAATTCCTTACCCTACCAATGAAATGATTCCCTAGTTAACCCTTTTTAAACCTTAAACTTTCTTCTTTCAAGGACCAAAGCTACAAGCCTATATCCGTTTTTAATGAGACCTTCTGTTGGCACCCAACCTTCCCTTGAGTATATGAAAAATGTCTAAGTTTGGGGGGAGAGGCAAGGAAGGAAACAATGTGGTAAAAGGTACAAAAGAAAAAGAGAAGGAAGGCAATTAAAAAGAAAGGAAAGAAATGACAAAAAGAAAAACCAATGTGAATAAGAACAAAAAGGGGGTTCAAAGAAAACAAAAGTGAAAAAGGATGCGGAAAAAGTAGAAAAAAGGAGAAATGTGTTGAATTGCATAAGAAAGAGTGACATGTGTCTCTCTAACCCCTTGAAAAAGAAGTGAATACTCTAAAGAGTCAAGAAAGTGTGCCAAAATCAAACGAAAGAAGTGCTTAAGGGAAGATTGAACCCATTTGAACAAAAACATATCCTACATTTACCCAAAGGACTTTACAATGACTCCACAAAAGCCCTATATGATCTTGGGTTGAACGGAACCTACATTAGTGGATACTTACATAAGGGGCAAGCATTTGGTACCTAGACCCGGACTTGTGACCTTCTTTTTGAGAAAAATGAGCGAAAAGTCCATCAACCTTGATTTGTGTGTCATTACTATAAAAGGTGAGGTTCGCTTAGGGAGAGTTGAGGATGTATGAGTTTGGGTTCCACAATGACCAAGGTATTTGAGAAAAGCTCTTTGATGAAATGAGTCAACCCTTGATGCTCTTGTGTCACACTTGATCCATAGTTTTCAAAAGCTTAAAATATGTTAATGATGCATTCGTATTGAGGGCAATTATTAGTCCCAATTGATGCTTGTTGAGGTTACTTTAGGATGGCTGGAAATTCTTGGAATGCCTTTTTAAGGGCGGGTCTTATTTTGTTTGCTTGAGGAAAAACAAAGGTTTAAGTTTGGGGGAGTTGATAAGTTAGGATTTTAACATGATTATACCCCTAATTGCTATTGATTTTGTTATGAATTACCACAAAATAGTCCCAAAATGCTTACAAGTTGCACTTGATTGCAGGTTTGAGCGACAAGATGACAAATGTCAAAGATCGGCTCAAAACGGAGTGAAACCTGCCAAGTGACAAAGACCAAGTGAAGTGGGGAACAAGAAGACCTGGCGCGGACCGCACTGATTTGCCACGCGGCCGTGCTAGGAGATTCTGAGACTGGTTCATATCGAGGGCATTCTGCGTGGCCGCGCTTAATTTCTATGTGATCCGCGCCACTAAAATTCAGAGACCTACAATTTCAAGGCAAAGTCCCACGCGACCGCACTACAAATCAGTGCGGTCCGCGTGGATGAGATTCAGAGAGATGGACTTTTGGCAAAATATGCTCGAGCGGCTGCGGTCCATTTATACACGGTCCGCGCCCGTCTTCAACCACGGCCATGCTATATTTCTGCGCGGTCCGCGCTCCCAACTTCAGAGAGGAGATATTTACAAGTCCAAGAGCCAATGCGGCCGCGCTACCTTTTTGCGCGGTCTACGCTACCTTTTTGCGCGGTCCGCACTGACCCTACAGGGGTATTTTTTTCCAGTTTTTCCAACCCGGTATAAATAAGACATTTTAACATTTTTAGGTTAAGTTTTAGATTCTGAACAAGAGTTGTGCTCGTGAGAACGTGTTTTAGCCTATTTTGGGCATTTTAACATTAATTCTTCCATAGATTCTTGTAGTTTAACTTTAGCAATTAATTAATATGCTTAGTTCTTCATCTATATTTTCTATTTCTTCTTTAATTATATCTAGCTAAACCCATTAGTCAGGGTTGTGTCTCAACCCTAGTGTGGGTAATTGATAGGTGTTGCTTATTAATTCTAGATTGATATTGGATGTTTGTTATTTGGGTTAATTTTATGCTTTAATTAAGGATTGGTGGTTGCAAACATTGATTCTAGCTTAGTGGGTCTTGACTCTTCTTGAGAAAGAGAATCTATGACCCCAAAATTGATCCAACAAGGAATTGGAATGGACCCATGAGAAATGTTAGTCCCAATTAACAGGTTAAACCTCGAGAGTAATCACCCTACTTGAACCCTATTTGCTCGGTCTAATTGGCCTACCCAATTGGTCTCGAGAGAGTCAATTGGGGAAAATTTCTCTCTCTACCTAGAGGTGTGAGAGTGGGTACAATTGTGCAACGGTTATAACATTGATCCCAAATATGTCAATCTATTATTAGTAGTTTCTACCCGTTAGTTAACCAGCTAGGTGATGTCATGACCCTAGTGCCTTTCTCTATCTTAATTAGAACTTAGAAAATATCTCTTTAGCATAATTTAGTCTTAACCCTTAGTTGATAATAGTATTTGATAAAAAGAAAACCCAAAAATGTTAGGAGTGCAATTAGAAGCACAAACACATTCTTAGTCTAGATAGATACACAACTCTACTGCAAGCTCTCTGTGAAAAAAATTGACCCCGATACCACTATTCGGGTAAAAGTTGTTGCACCCGCTCTTCCTACCATTGTGTAAGGTTGAGTTGGCAGCGATCACGTGGCATTGTATTTACATTATCATGTAGGATAAAAGTAAAAGCACGAAGGGTGATGCCGTGCCATTTCATTCATGTTATCGTGTTCTTATTTACATAAACATGTGAGGATGAGTGTAAAATCACGATGGGTGATTTCGTGCCATTTTATTTATATTATCATTCTTTTATATTAACATGGGTTCATGGCACGAAGGATGTTTCCGTGCTGGCAAGGATGAGGAACATGCATTATATTGTGATATCTTTTTCTTGTCTATACGTTCATGCCGTTACCTTAAGCTGTTACTATTGTACCTATGGTTTCTATGTGACTTGTCGTTGTAGTTCTCTATCTCAATTGTTGTTGTGTTGCCAATGACTTTTATTTGTTTAACTTGAAAATATTATGTTTTCCTTTTTGTTGTTATATCTACATCTATGCCGTTCCTCATTTTTGGACTTTTGTATAAGCTTTCTATCATGTTAGTTATTAAATCCTTCTAGCTATTAGCTCATAAAGAGCATGCTTTCACTCTTGTGTGTCATATCTACACCTAGTCCTTCTACCATGCTAGTTAGTGAAATTTATATTCCTCTTTCCTAATTGCGTTCATTATTTCTATGCCTTTTACCGAGTTTGCTGCCGTTGACCATTTGTACTGTCATGTTCGTTATTCCTATATGTTTATTTTTTTACTTTGTCATTACTGTTATTGGCATTTCTTTCACCCGGTTGGTACTGTTATATGTATATTTGGTGAGGATGAGATAAATGCACGAAGGGTGTTGCTGTGCTATTGACTTGATATCTTGAGTACATTTCTCACACTATGAAAGTTATGGAGCTGTTATCGTGGTTTATTGGTTATCGCTCTAAGGAAAGGATTGGTTGAGATATTAGGATATATTAAATTGTGATCTCTTCTAATACTCATTTATTGCTTCACATATTCATTTTGTATACTCTTTTCTGTTATATTATAGTATTTTTCTTTTAGTAGTTTACTATATAGGTTATATTAGTGAGTATTTTTTACTAAAAATCCTCGTTACTACTTCACCGGGGTTAGTCAAAATACTTATTGAGTACATGGGGTTAGTTGTACTCATACTACACTTCTGCACCTTGCATGCAAATTTTATAGCGAAACTGCTGTGGATGACGGGGGCTGACTCTAAAGATTTTCGTGTCTTCCGAATGTGGCTACCACTTGTCCCTGGGAAGTTCTAGTGTTGAATGTCATTTATGTACATTTCACATAAGTTGTATTTATTTCACATCTGTTTTTGCAATAATCTAGTCTTAGTAGCCTATAACTTGTACTACCAGTCCTTCAGATATTGTATGAAAGCTAGATATATCATTTGTTGGTCATCTTTATTTATTAGAATTGTGTTAAATGTTAATTGGCTAACCTAACAGATCGGGTTAGGTGCAATTGCTACTTGTGGATTTTGGGTCATGACAGATCCCTTATTTATTGCCTCCTCTGTATTATATTGTGGTTATATGACTTGTCTGGGTGCTTGGTTTCTGGTTCTGGAGAGTTTCAGAGTGAAATGGGATACATAGTCCCTAAGTTGAAGCTTTAAGTTGAAAAGAGTTGACTGTAGTTTGAATTTTGGTTAGACGACTCCGGAATGGAGTTTGACGGTTCCAACAGTTCCTTATGGTGATTTTGGACTTAAGAGCGTGTCCAGAGGTCTTTAGATCATTTCGGCGTGAATTGGCAAAAGTTGGAAAGTGAAAGGTTTGGAAGGTTGGAAAGTTTGACCGGGAGTTGACTTTATTGTAATATCATTTATGATTTGCGTGCAAAATTTAAATTCAATCGGAGTTGTTTTGGTATGAATCGAAATTAGTTTTGGAATTCAGAAGTTCATAAGTTCCTAGGCTTAAATTGATGTGTGATTTGTGATTTTAGTATTGTTTGATGTAATTTGACGCTTCAAGCATGTTCGTATGATGTTTTAGTACTTGGTATTTTTAGTTGAGGTCCCGGGGGACTCCGATGTAATTCGGACCATGTTCGGCACATTTCGGAACATTGAGGAATTGCTAAAGTTCTAGTTTTTCTTAGGTATGCTTTCCTTCTACGCGTTCGTGAAGGTGTTCCCGCGTTTCCATAGAGTCTTAAGCGATTGCTTGAGATTTACCCTTCGCATTCCTGAAGAAGGCACACATTCACGAATGGTCAAGAGTTTTGCATTGAGATCGCAGACAATGAGCCACGTTTGCAAAGAGGAACGAAAGGCTGGAGGGACCTCACACATTTGGTCTATGCATTCGCGAGAAGGTCTTCATGATCAGGAAGCTTGGAGCTATTTTTATCGCGTTCGCGTGTGGGTTCTTGCATTTGCCTAAGAGGAAATTTGGGCAGCAACAATATTGTGCTTCGCGAACGCGAGGCATTTTTTGCGTTCGCTAGAAGAAATCACCGGGCAACACACTTAAATTCCAAATCGAGGGTTTTATCTCTTATTTCATAATTTAGACTTAGAGAGATCGGTTTGTGGTGAATTTTCGGGATATTCAGAGAGATTATTGGGTAAGAACTTCTAACTCGGTTTTGGTTAATTTAGATGAATCTATTGATAATTTCATCATTTAATTAGTGGTTTGATTTGGAAAATTGGGGGAAACTTTTTAGGCTAAAATTTGAGGATTTGATAGGCGATTTAAGGTCGAATTTTTCTAATTCTTGTATGGTTGAACTCATTATCGAATGGGTGCTCGAATTTTTTAATTTTGGTCGTGTTCCGAGGCCCAAGCCCGGGTTGACTTTTAATTATTTACAAAGATTGTTATTTCATTGATTGAATTAGTTTCCTATAGTTATACTTATAGCATGAAATTGTTTTGGCTAGATTCGAGCCGTTCAGAGTTGGATAATCGAGAGAAAGGCCTACTAGTGGATTGATTTAGCGTGATTTGAGGTAAGTACTTGACTAACCCTGTGTGGAGAAATTTCCCTTTAGGATTGGTGTTTTTTTTGACAATTGTGATGTTTGGATATTGTGTACGCAAGGTGACGAGTGTGTACACGAGCTAAATGTGGGAATTATCGGTTTTAGCTATATAGATTCCTTTCATGTCTTAATTGAGTTGTCTTAACATGTTATATTCATCATTATTTGTTTATTTTCACATGTCTACTTGTATTATTCTCTTACATGCTAATTGTCTTACATGCTTTATTGAAGTTCTTGTTTCTTTTATTTCGTATTCACTATTTGATCGTTGAACTCTTTACTTGAAGTTGTTAATTCATGTAATATCTTCTTGTATAAATTGGTATTGAGATATCAATGTCGTGATTCACATTGGGGTAAAGTGTTAAGTTGTGAATTACTATTCTGCTGAGTTGTTCATGCCGATTGTATTGTTGAACTCTGGTGTACATTGTGGTTGAGCCATGGGCTCTTTAGTGAAAAAATTATATTTGTTTGGTTTCTCGAGCAATTTGTGATATTGGACACTTGAGGTGCGTTTTGTGAAACATTATTATATTGATATGCATGGAGTGGTATAAGGTTTTGGGGTTGAAACACCTGCGGTGAGATAAGGTGGGCTTGATACACGTGGCTAGTTGGGGAACAACTAGAAGTCATGTAGTATGATAAGGCGGGCTAAAACACGGGATGCTATTTTAGGAAAATAATTTTCAAAAAAATGTAAAGGTTCCCGCGGTGATATAAGGAAAGATTGTGAGTTATTTCTGTGATTTGGAACTACGAGGCGGTACCTCGGTAGTGACCCTTGCTAAGTTTTCTCTATTTTCTGTACTTGTCTTTGGTTGTTTGTTTCTTTGCATGATGTATTAGTTGCCTTGATTCTGTGTGGCTCACTCTTGGTTTTCTCCTTACTTGTTTTATTTCATTGTCATTATTATTATATTGTTAAATCTTTCATCCCATATCTTATAATTTCCAGTAGAGCCTTGACGCAACCTCGTCACTACTCTATCGAGGTTAGGCTTGGCGCTTACTGGGTACCGTTGTGGTGTACTCATGCTATGCTTTTGCATATTGTTTTGTGCAGATCTAGGTACTTCTTATCAGTCCCGACACCAGTGAGCTGATTTCGTATTCAGAGATTTCAAGGTACACCTGCCCGTATTATGAGGCCTCGGAGTCACCTTCTATCCATTTTTATATTTTCCTTCTTTACTAGATACAATTGTATAGGGATGATTTTGATATTGGCATAGAGCTTGAGACTTGTGTTTTGGCGGGTTTTGGGAAAATATGTGTATATACTGAGTTGTGGAGATTTTCCTTATGCTTGTTGTTGGATTTTGAGCCTTTAAGTATTATTTTGGTTATCTATGCATAAATGTTAGGCTTACCTAGTCTAGAGACTAGATGTCGTCATGATATCCTATGGAGTGAAATTGGGGTCGTGATAAGTTGGTACGGAATCTCTAGGTTTATAGGTGTTACAAGTCATAAACAAGTTTAGTAGAGTCTCACGGATCAGTACGACGACGTTTGTACTTATTGTCTGGAGGCTATGGAAATATTAGGAAAAACGTCACTTATTTGATTCCTTATTGTGCAAATTTGTTGTCTTCGGAATTCTAAATCTCTGGCTTTCTATTTTCTCATAGATGGTGAGGACATGCACAACTGGATCTATTGATCAGACACCCGTGCCCTGCTAGAGTCGTCAATGGGGGGGGGGGGGAGGATAGGGCAAATGATGAGGACAGGTATGTAGTGCAGCTAGAGCACCTGCCCGAGCAAGTAGATCTGGTTGGAGAGCAGGCACCTGAGATGCCTGTTACTACCCGTGCACTTCAGGAGACTCTCGTCCAGTTTTTGAGCGCGTTCGGCTCTTTGGCTAAGGCGGGGTTGATTCCACTTGCTCCTGCCATAACTTAGGCTGGGGGATGAGGACAGACTCCCGTAGCCTATGCCTCAGAGCAGCGGGTTCAGGTTGACCAGGTTCTAGCAGTCATACCAGTACAACCGATTTCCCCAGTTCAGCCCGAGGTTAGGGCAACAACTTTTGAGGGGGAGAAGCTTAGGCTCGAGAGGTGCAAGAAGTACCACCCTCCTACTTTCAGCGGCTTAGTTAAGAGAATGCCCAGGGTTTTCTTGAGGAATACCACCGTATCCTCGAACTGTGGGTATTATGGAGTCGAGTGGGGTTGCTTTCACTACGTTCCAGCTAGGGGTGTTCATAAAAACCCAAAAAATCGAACCAAACCGAAAACCAAACCAAACTGACCAAAAAAACTGACACTTTTTGGTTTGGTTTGGTTTTGGTTTTGAATTTTAAAAACCGATAAAATTTGGTTTGGTTTTGGTTTTAATCAGAAAAAAACAAACCAAATCGACCATAGGACGAGCTATTTTAAATTTATTATTACACCTATATATATGCATATTGTTATACAAAGTTTCAGAAAAATTATGGTAAATGTTAATAGTTTGCACTTTTAATATAGTTCTTTACCTTTACATTCTAGTTTGATTGGTAGTTTTCTTTTGTTTAGTGTAAGAATCCATTTTGTGTTAAAAATAACATATTTTTAATTAAATTATTCATCACTATTTGATTCAATTATCATCAATATATCTTGGTAAATAATAAATTTCTTAAAGGGCAATTGATTTGATAGTGTTACATTGAAAATGTGGTCGCGGGGATATCTGTTTGGTAGTGTATATCTTATACTTACTATTTAAGAAAAAAACCGACAAATAAACAAAAAAACCGACATAAACCGAATCAAGAAAAATTGACTTAATTGGTTTGGTTTGGTTCTAATATTTGAAAAACCGACTTACTTGGTTTGGTTTCTTCTAAGGGAAAAATCCATCCAAACCGAACCATGAACACCCCTAGTTCCAGCTTAAGGGAGTGACTTATCAATGGTGGCGGGAGTATGAGTTGGGTAGCCCGGCCGAGGTAGCTTTACTCACCTGGGATCAGTTCACAAAGATGTTTATGAGGGAGGTTTTTCCTCTGAGTCTTAGGGATCCGTGGATTCAGAGTTTGAGTAGTTGATCCAGGGTTATATGACCGTATCGGAGTATGCAGTCCGGTTCAGTGATTTGTCTAGGCATGCACCAGCCTTGGTTGCTACTGTTAGAGAGCGAGTTCGTCAATTTATCGAGGGAATCAACCCTAGTATCAGATTCAACATAGCTTGAGAGTTGGGATGGACATCCCATGCCAGCGTGTATTAGAGATCGCTATGAGATTAGAGAGTATGTGGGACCGGGAGAGAGAGAAGAGGGAGGCCAAGAGGCCTCGAGATTCTGACACATATAGTGGTTCCCGTGCCCCAATTGTAGCCCGTAATGGTAGGGGCTACATGAGCCACCATGTTCATTCAGCAATTCTAGCTGCCAGTGGTATTCCAGCCACTCCCAAGCCTCAAGTTCCCCATTATGCACTGCCATTATCTAGTGCACCTCCTGCACGGGGTGCTTTCAGTGGCCAATCCAACCAACCAGGTTTGAGCCGGTCCCAACAGCCATATCCTCTGAGAGCTTGCTTTGATTGTGGTGACACTTATCACATGGTGAGGGACTGCCCCAAACTTAGGAGAGGTGTACCACCACAGACTACTCAGGACCCACTTATTCCACAGGGCCCTCAGGCTTCCCAAGCCATGGTTACCACACCAGTTGCCACTCCACATGCACAGTCAGCTAGGGGTGGAGGTTGGGCAGGTAGAGGTCGCCCTAGGGGGGTGGCCTGGCCAGATAGTCTTCCTTCTAGGACGGAGGCAGTTGCATCCGACTAAGTTATCACAGATATTGTTCTTATTTGTCATAGAGATACATCAGTCTTATTTGATCTAGGCTCTATCCATTCCTATGAATCGTCTTATTTTGCTCCGTAATTCGGTATATCCCATAATACTTTAAGTTCTCCTGTCTATATATCCATACCTATTGGAGATTCCACTATTCTTGGCCGTGTGTATCGGTCTTGTTTATGTGTATCAGTTGTGTTAGTTGTTTTTAGCGGTTTTGATACCAGTGGTGATCTATTGTTGTTTAGTATAGTAGATTTTGATGTTATCTTAGGCATGGACTGGTTGTTGCCCTATCATGCTGTAAGGCCCCATAAAAATTTAGGCTCAAAACTTAGTAACTCGTGGTTTGGACCCTTGGTAGTGATCTAAGCTTTAAAAATCAAAAGAATCAAGTTTCCAAAAAATTGTCATTTATGCGGTCCAGAATGCGGTCACAGATAAGCTATGCGGACCGCATTCCTGCCGCAGAGTGAAGCAGAAGAATTGTCAAAATTGAAGTTGAAAATGCGGTCCACTATGCGATCGCATAATCAATATGCGGACCGCATAATCGTCGCATAAATTCCTAAGGATTTGTGGAGGTCAATTCTGCGGTGCAAAATGCGACCGCATAACAGGAATGTGGACCGCATTCCTGTCGCAGAACCAGGCAAACCCTCAGGGTTTTTGGAGTTATTTCTGCGGTCCAATCTGCGGACCGCATTTTGATTCTGCGATCGCAGAATGCGATTGCAGATCTTACCGGGCTCCTATTTTTTTCCAAATTTTAAGACCCGACCCCTTTTTAATAAAACACCCCGACCCCCTCATTTTAACAACATTACTGATCAAATTAAGAGAGAGGAAGAGAGGGTCTTGAGAGAGAAAATCATCTTCTCCAAATTCTTGTTCTTCAAAACTATTCGGGCCGGGGGAATTCAAGCTTATCTTCATACCCACTTCCCTACAGGTAAAATCCCTAACTTTTCCCATTGAAATTCTATTTTTAAACTAAGTAGAGGGAGGGGAGTATCATGCATTGGTCCTTGAAAATAATGGTTGAAATGGTGCATGCATGTCTAGTAATAACCTAAAATCTAGTAAGAGGAA